>AVPN01000430.1:23748-47474 GCA_000695325.1 Pleurobrachia bachei | reverse complement strand
GTTTTCTGCAATTGGTATCGTGCATCAATGTTGAGAGATCTCATAGCACCTCAAAAATTATGATAAGTTCAATGAAATGAGTTGATTTATGATAGAAAAGATTAAAACAGCCATCAAAATGAACTAAACGACCATTTTGACCATAAATCAACTCATTTCATTGAACTTCATCATCATTTTTGGAGCGCTATGAGATCTCTCAACATTGATGCACGATACCAATTCCCAGAAAACCCAAATAACATGCTTGAATTGGAGAAAATATCTTAATTATGGCTCAGAAGGTGTCAGATATCATCATGATCACATGGACACCCACAAACTAGCCCGAAAACGTGTTTTTCACCTCTCTATCATTGCAGGGCATGGGCCAAACAAAACCCAAACCTTTCCATCAATTTAGGGATTTTGATTCCTGAATGAGTGGAATGAACAACCAAAAATGAAAAATGAACTTTAAGTTTTGACCTTGATTTTTCTTGTGAACAAAGATCTTTGCTTATCCAATGTTCCCCCAAATTCTGAAAAAGATTGAATAAAAGGTAACTGCGATACAGCTTATTGAAACTCGCAGGAAGGGCCAAAATCATGCATGTGCATTTTCTCAACTGTCATATGCACACACACACACACACACACACACACACACACACACACACACACACACACACACACACACACACACACACACACACACACACACACACACACACACACACACACACACACACACACACACACACACACACACACACACACACACACACACACACACACACACACACACACACAAACGTATCTGTATCTATTTCCTTCATACAACGAATGGTAAAATTGAGACACAGCAGTGTATTTTCTAATTCCCCGTTCAGAGGTACAGAGATTGACACACATCAGTATCTCTTTAATTCTAAACCCGTTCTCCCCCGTTCAGAGGTACACAGCAGTATCTCTTTAATTCTAAACCCGTTCTCCCCCCCCCCTTCAGAGGTAACCTTCTCCCCCCGTTCTTCAGAGGTATGGCCTGCTGAATGACACCCCTGAGAAAGCTGCTTCATCCGGAGATGATTTTGATGACGATCTCTGGGATGACGAGACGATTGCCAAGATCCGTCTTACCCCCATTCTACAGAAGATGAAGGGGGAGAGGAGGAGTGGAGGGGTGGAGGGAGTCACCAAATCAGGACAGGTGGGTGTACAAATTGTACTACAATGTACATTGTACATTGCATGATAATTTAGTGGGGTTACATTGTCTTTGGTAAAAGGAAAGTGTTTCGTGTTATAGCGGATCACGTGGCCTATTTTTACCGCCAGGAGTTGAAAAATTATGATTATGGCAAGAAAAATTATAGAGAAAGTGAGCGAGAGAGAATGGGAGAGAGGGAGAGAGAAAGAAAGTTTGTCTGTATGCTTGTTTGGCACGTGGTTACTGAATAATGCATGGTAAACACGTTAAAAGCCCTTTTTTCTCTCTCTCTCTCTCTATCTCTATCTCTCCCAATCTCTCTCTCCTTCTATCCAATTCTATCCAAGATATTTATTCTGGATGCTACCAGATCATCTCTGTGAGTGTATTTGATTATTAGCCGGTGATTTATTCTCCCATCGTTCCATACGTATCATCTCTTTCTGCCATTTCTTTCCTAGCATGATCACTTTGTGTCATTTCCTATCATTTGACATTTCTATCACTCCTTATTCTTCAAGAATACTCCCCCTATTTCAGGCGTTTAAGACCCCTACAAATGTGAAGTCCCAGTGCAGCAGGAGAACCCCTACCACGGGTCACGAGGGAGGAGGAGGAGGGAGCAGCGGTGGTGGTGGGAAAGTGTTACGGCGGAAGTTAACTACTGAGTTTGAGTGCGTTAAGAAAACAGAGCGCTCCGCCACCTCCCCCCAACCCTCTTTAGCAAGCCGTTTTCCAGATACAGCAAATACCAACACAGCTAGTACTAGTTTTACAAAAGGGGGAGGATATAAAAGTGTGGATTCCCAGGGATCTACACAGACACTGAGGACAACCAGCACAGCAAATACCACCCTGTCAGAGCGGATGATCACCACCAAACAACAGGAGCAACAGAAACAGAAACATGAACAGCAACAGAAACAGCAACAGGAACAGGTTGTTATTGATGAGGATGAGGCAATGCTGAGTGGTGACGATGATATGGTCCAACAGGCAGTTCAGAGTTATCTAGCATCCCAACACTCCCAACAGCACCACCGCAACAAGGAGAACATCTCCCCACCAGATCCCTCTCCCAAAACACCAATAGCAACTTCTACAAAATATGTAACTGCTCCCTCTCCCAAAACACCAGTAACAACATCTGCTCCTCCTGCTCCTACTCCTCCTCATGTTACTGCTCCAGATGATTCTTTTGATTCTGACGAGGCGATGATGGATGATTTTCTAACCGATGAATTTATATCTCAACTAAAAGTTCCCGAACCTTCTGTCACTGGTTAGTAAGTGTGTACCTGTGCCCACATGTGTGTTGACGTCACTATTCTGACACTGCTTCCCTCTCAGGTGGTGGAGATAAGATGTAAGTGTGCGGTGGTTTGTCTTGTCTGGCAAGGGGGCTCCTCTCCTTTTCTGCCCGGTTGTCACTGAGCCTGAGAAA
This sequence comes from Pleurobrachia bachei, assembly GCA_000695325.1. Taxonomy (NCBI): domain Eukaryota; kingdom Metazoa; phylum Ctenophora; class Tentaculata; order Cydippida; family Pleurobrachiidae; genus Pleurobrachia; species Pleurobrachia bachei. Next base: position 44,841 of record AVPN01000430.1, on the reverse strand, counting down.
GAATAGGACAACCCATTGACGTGCAATTAGGAACACTGCATGTAGTATACACTACAACTCTGTGTGTGAGAGATGCATACTTTGCACTGCAAGCATCTCCTTCAGTCTACGAAGAACAGTCCCCCGCGGCAGGAGCAGCAGCAGTAAAAAGCTCCCCGAGGGACGCGCAGGAACGCGCACAAAGGACATTTTAAACGAATTCACTATTGTCAGCTTTTAAAATTTCATTTCTCTAAATGTTTTAGCGCACACAACTTGTCTGGTGATCTGAACTTCCGACTTTTCAAGTTGCAACCAAAACCCTCAATGTTCCTCACTGCTCAATGTATCCACTGGATATATTTTAACCCACTTATCCTATATCTGTAGCTCTGAAAATATGCTGGTCATATGGAGCTATGTTCTCCAGTTTTTAGGTCTGTACTTGACATCTCACTGGAAGCCGCTGGGCCGACAAAATCCAGCCGTTCCTGTTATGGAGATGACGGAGTTTCCTTCACCAGAGTTCTTCTTTAATAACCATGTTATACCGGGGAGACCGGTCGTGTTCAGAGGGGTGGGGAAGGAATTTCCTGCTTATAAACTGTGGAGTGACGAATACTTTCAGTCACGCCCAGAAAGGTATTGATTATTTACCTAGCTAAACTGTGTTAAAAATTAAAAGAAGGGTTAGGATATAACAAATTAATTGTACTACTGAACATATTGGGGAAGGATAAACCTTTAAAAATGTGTTAGTTTTATGTTTTTTTGTCGACTACCCTTTATAAACCCCTCCCTCTAACAGTGCCTATTGGACTGTAGGGTACGAGTACGGAAAGAAAGAAACTCGAGAGGGTGCACAAGAGCCCATTCCATTTGCCGAGTACGTTAAGAATTACCGGCAGCAAGATTGGTACATGGTGTCAGGGCTTCCTAAATTCCTCCGGAAAGATATCACAGTGTATGGGCCGCTAAACTGTGACTTTGTGCTGGATAATCTAATGGATGATCTGGTTATGTGGTTCAGTAGTGGGGGAACGAAGAGTGTGTGGCACTTCGATGATTATGAAAATCTAAACTGTCTCATGGCAGGTAAGATGTTTTTCAAATGTTGGGTTGATCCTTGTTAGTTTTCTAATCTAATATAAATCAAGAAGGATTCCCTCTGATCTATTGTCTTTTCTCTCAGGAAAGAAAGAACTAATTCTAGCGGATCGGACATCAATAGAAGACGGTCACATGCGGGAGATGGGTAGTTATTCTGATGTCGATGTCGATGGGGTTGATCTCGATAGATTCCCCGGGTTTTCAAATATCAAGTTCTACAACGCTACTATTGAGGCGGGGGATTGTGTCTATATTCCAACCTTCTGGCCTCATGCCGTGAGGTCCTGGGGTAGAAACATTGCTATCAATGCCTGGTGGGATATCTATAAAACCCCCGTAACTTGCGGAGAGAAGAAATGGGAGTCTTTCGAGAACGTTAAACTAATGTAAGAATGTGCCCTTTTTTAGTTGAGTGAATTTGCCTTGTTCGGCCCTGTCTCAGAGGAGGGTATAATGAATAAGGAAGGGTATAATGAATAAGGAAGAACCTAATATCACAACTACTCTTTTCTCAGCACGGATTCTGATATTGGCCAGGGTGGAGGTGAGAACGTGGACCCGAACAACTCCCGGGGCCCAGTAGAAAACTTTAGGGCTGTTCTGTGGGGTAGCAAACCCTTCCGATATAGCGGGGTCATGAGCCGAGAAGAGTTTCTCAATGAGTTGAGTAATGTAGGGGATCAGGTACTGGAAGAGGTGGAACACAACTTTGATTTGGGTGGGTCTTTATAACATCACTGTGCTGACAAGATCCCCAGCCCCCCCCCCCCCCCATTCAGTTATATCATGATTCATAATATCCTGCTTTATAACTCCCTCCCTCCCAGATAACCCTGAGGTTTGGGGAGTCTTGTTTGATTCCATGGACCTAAATAAAGATAGGATCCTCCAGCCCACTGAACTAGATCTAGTTAAACCTAACAGTCACTTTATGTCCCTTCTGGAGGAGGCGAGCAGGAGTTTAGATGATGTGAAGGATGAACTTTAGAAGTTGTAGCAGTATTTTTATTTCTATTTAGTTTGCTGGTTTGTTATTATTTTATTGCCAATTGTTTATTCTTTTATTGAAATTTGATTCTAATTTTTGCGAGAAATTGCGTCTAATATATATTTCCAACTCGATATCCTCCACACAATAATCTTCGTTCCCTGTAGAACAATGCTTTGTAGACGGTTAGGACTGGCTTCACGAGGCTTATGCAGTAGAAGTCTTAGTGAGATCACACCTGTCCCTCCCCCATCCTCCGCTGTCCAGGTATTATACCCATGTCAGTTGGTTTCTTTACCTGGCAGGTATTTTATCCATGTCAGTTGGTATTTCAACGTGGCGTGTATAATAGGCACTAGAACATCACTCTACTCAAGTCTCAGTTAAAATACCTCGCGCCTTCACATTCCATTTGCATTACTAGCAAATTCAGTGGGTTGTTCTTACTCAATCTTGAGACGTACTCAGCGATGCCAGAAATGGCAACATAAAATTCATATTCCTTATTCATACTCTCTCAAAAAAGTATAAAATTCTTCACCACCAAACCTTCCTCTCATGAATCCTCCAACCCCCTCCCCCGGATCCAGCTTCTAACCCCCCTTTTACATCTATCCAGGAGTACGTTGATAACGTGACGGCAGGGAAGGATTACTTCTACAACAGGAACCCCCGGAACCCCGAATTACTGGGATACAAGCAGAGAGTGACAGGGTGGACGAGTGACAACCACGTGTGCACCAACTACTACAATAGGTACATGTGTGGTGCAATAGGTACAGGGATGAGGGAGGGAGTCATTTGAGTGTGTAGGTACAGGTACAGGGAGCCGGGAGGTTTAGTGTCAGGCAACTCAAGTGGGAAGGGTGGTTACTGGTTGAGGTTGGTTTTGGGAGAGAACCTCGAAGCATTGAGTTCAAAAAACATGTCATATGTGTCATATACATACAATAGCTATAGGCATTCAAATATTTCTAAAAATCAGTGTCTCTAATTGCTAAACCGTACATAATTTTCTCGTTCATAGAACACTACATCAGGGACACACGAATATCTTGGTGAGTTTGAGCATCATCTTAAAAATATCGTCCTCATCCTCATCTTTATACTTAGTCTCCTTACAAATATACTTCTTGACGGCATCAATCAACATGTCTACCATCTCCTCAGTAATCTCAAATCCTCCTGGTGTGGTCCTAGCCTGCTGTTTGGGTGATGATGCTTGTAGAAGCATGGTGCTGGAGAGCAGGATCAGCAGGAGAGCAGTTAGTTGAGGCATTATATTGAGAGGGGGTAGCTGAGAGAAAACGCAGATATAATAGTGGGTACGAAATGATGGGGGACACCTGTCTGGGATCTGTAGGATTGGGACCACGGGCCAGCGATTATCTTACACTCTCTTAAACCTCAGTGTTTGAATGAGGGACGAGAGGGAACGAAATTGAAGGGATCGAGAAAGGCTAGGTGTGGGTTGTTGGCGAGGGGGTGTGGGAGGGTCAGGGAAGTTCGCGCTTCTTTGTTTTACCAGTATTAGGTGCTATGAATGTAGCGATAAAAGACCCCCTACTTGTGACAAAGAGAACTTTATTGACCAGATGGTCAATCTATCGTACTTGTTAGAGAGAGGGGCAAACACACAAACCTCAGTTACAGATAACTATAATAGCAAAATAATAATGTATGAGGTTTTGATATAATTACTAGTATACCGCCCGGACATGGTTAGATCAGTCAAGCTAGGCCATGGAACTAACACTACCAAACATCAGAGCGGTTCACTCCAATTGTAGCACATTAAAGAGGTGTCCTATCTTGAACTCTTCTGCCCCTTCGTGTAGTGTCGGGCTCTGATACACTTTGAATCAGGGGAGTTGTTCACTGTCTCCACCCGTGAACCCTGGATAAGTAAGAGGCTCAACAAGACCTACGACAGGACTGCCGCACTGAATGTAGGACGGATCATGGCTGACAGGATGAAGAGATCAGGGATCAACTGCGCCAAATTCTGGGATCCTCTGGAGTCAACTTACTTCTCTGCCAAGGTATGTGCCCCATGTCGGTTTGCAGTGTATCATTCATGGAAATAAGCTTTTGTTTTCAAACTCAGTCCCCTTCTTAGAGCCAGCAGTATTGTAACCATAGTAACCAAACTCCCCCTCGCAGACGGAAGCCTTCATGAGCGGATTGAAGATGGAGGGAGTGTCTCTGAGTGAGCCCCTTGTTTACAAAGTGACCTGGGATGTTGCAGAGGACGGGGACAGTGCCCACAACTACATACAGGATCCAGAGCTGTTGTTGGAGTATCTGGAGAGGAAGGCTGCTGAGAGAAGTGCAATTATGGACCAATGAGATACAATCAATAATTTATTGCTATATGACATGTTTTTATACGAGTGTGAGTTTTGGTAAATATATATAATACCGTTGCATTTGAGATCTCACAATACTAACCCGTTCTGTTCCACTATAGACTTCATGTCTATTTTAAAGCCACTGGCGCTCCAGAAAGCACTGGGACAGGGAAACACAGGGGGAGTATACGCATCCCTGCTTCTTAACCACTCTGGCTGTCCCATCGCTCAGGCTATTATTGAGGGAGAGAAACCTGCAGGATCAATCGCTACACACATATGGAAGGTACTAATACTTTTCCAGATATGGTGAGCTGTAGCACAGTGAATTCTAACTGTAGCCCAGTGAATTCTTACTGTGGCCCAGTGAATTCTAACCCCCTTCTAACTGTACTGCTCTCATTTCAGACTCACTGTCACTCGGGAGATGCCATGAAGGGAGGTGAGCTGATGGAATACATGCTGATCGAATGTGATAAAGGAAAGGTAAGCATTGACCGGACCCCCTGATCGACTAAACTATCCCTGACCCCACCACCACTTTTTATTTTCAAGTAATAAGGAGAGTGAACGTTTTCAAATGTAACTCAAACGTCTTCAAAGTGTATTTAAAACGTTTTTCGAAATCTTTGTCTTCAAACTGAACAGTTCAAACGGTCCGTGTTTTGCAAGCAGTACTGTAACCATAGTAACCAAACTCCCCCCTCACAGACGGAAGCGTTTATGAGCGGTTTAAAGATGGAGGGAGTGTCTCTGAGCGAGCCCCTTGTTTACAAGGTGACTTGGGATGTTGCTGAGGACGGAGACAGTGCCCACAACCACATCCAGGACCCGGAACTGCTGTTGGAGTATCTGGAGAGGAAGGCTGCTGAGAGAAGTGCCATTATGGACCAATGAGATATATTATCAATAATTTATTGCTATATGACATGTTTTTATACTTGTGAGTTTTGGTAAACATATGATTCCGTTGCATTTAAAAAGTGAGATCTCACAATACTAACCCGTTCTGTTCCACTATAGACTTCATGTCTATTTTAAAGCCACTGGCGCTTCAGAAAGCACTTGGACAGGGTAACACAGGGGGAGTATACGCGTCTCTGCTTCTTAACCACTCTGGCTGCCCCATCGCCCAGGCCATTATTGAAGGAGAGAAACCTGCAGGATCAATCGCTACACACATATGGAAGGTACTTTTATACTTTATATCTGTCGAACTCTATAGCCCATGGTGAATTCTGACTGTATCCCTGTGAATTCTAACTACATTCAGCTGTGAATTCTAACGGCCATTCTAACTGAACTGCTCTCTCATTTCAGACTCACTGTCACTCGGGAGATGCTATGAAGGGAGGTGAGCTGATGGAATACATGCTGATCGAATGTGATAAAGGAAAGGTAAGCATTGACTGGACCCTTTGATCGACCCTACCATCCCACGTCCTGATTTACAAATTCAAACAAATTTAAACAACGACTTGTATTTTCAATTTAGGGGAGTGAACGTTTTTCGAAATCTTTGTCTTCAAACTTAACAGTTCAAACGGTCGATCAAAGCTACTCAAAGTTGGTCCGCCGATTCACTCTCGTTTATCAAGCCCTGCCATCAAAATCAAGAATCACATGTCCTGTCTTGTATCCATATTCCGGGTCTGGTTGTCCATCAAATCTTATATCCTTGGTCTTGTGATGCCATCTCCACGTGGCATCCCAAAAGCTCTGGTCAACCTGAGAGTGCGCTCAGATGGGGTCGCGGCAGAGTTTGTCTGACTTTTCAGATACCCTAGATCTCTGTATGTACTTACTGGATGGTCGAAACGGTAATGAATAGGACAGCAGCGAATAAGGCCACACCCTCGACTGTCTTGACGAGATTCTCATCATCTCTCTTGTCAGATAGGGTTTCATCACTGTTGTCTCATCAAGTGGAGAAGGTGGAGCGGGGTAAAGCGATCTCTCTGCTTTCCTGAGATTCTTCTTTCTATCCTGCTGGTCAATGTCCCCTCCAGTGGAATGCTCTTTATTTGTCCACCTGTGTTTCGCATTGTCCATATCTCTGTACTGAGCCACAAACGTCCTGATCCCCTCTTTCTGTTTCTCAATGGCTCTACGGGTCTTTTTCCCTTTGGATGTGTTCGATCTTATCCTTGATGTGGAGAGTGTCTGGTGTAGACAGCAAAAACAAGATGGTCACAACGTTTATCAAGTCTGCACACAAGGGGGAGCACTGAACAACTAGTGCAGATGTTACAACTTTTTCAAATGACTCCTTCATAAAGACCAATGTTGCATTGAACATCCCTACACCGCCGTTCCCTCAATATCCCTCTAACCCCTCTCCACCCCGTTCCCTCAATATCCCTCTAACCCGTCTCTCTCCCCATCCCAGGTGATAGTTGGTGGAGCGGCGCAGTATGTGTTGTGTCTCTTCGCCAGGGACAACGTTGAGAGTGGAATCCTAACCACCAAGTTTACCGTTCTCCGGGATTTCCTAAAACCAGCCCTCAAATCACTCATGTGACTTCCTCCCTGCCCCTTATGTGTGTGATCTACAACAAAATTTAAGAAGATTCCATGATCACTGATCAGTGGATTCTCTTGATGCCCGATACCACTGATAAATTCCCTTCGAATGACTCCAATTACAGTCCCTACAAGATGACTCAGCTATATGTACTCCTTTTCCAAGATATGGATGAAGGACATGGTATTATTTTGATGGACTGATAGGTGATAATAGATAAGACTTTTTAAGAAATGAAATATCGTTTTTTTAGGAACCGGCTTAGAAATTCTCTCTTCCATTTTTTACGTTGTTTGTGTGTGATATGTGATTAGTAATAATATTGAGATTTGATTGAAATGTTTTTAACCAAATACAAAGACTGGCTTTATGGTGATCGCCGCGTACAACACGTACAATTTATAACGTGACAAAATAACACGTATTTCACTCTCTCTCACTCCCTTTCCCTCCCTCTATCTATCTCACTCTCTCTCTATCTCCCTAACTCTATAGTTCACTCTCCCCTATCTCTCTCAACTTCAAGAGATCTGTTTGAGTGTAACACTGTGTATATTCGTTAAAAATCATTCATTGCATATGTATTGCGTTTAGAAGTGACACCACCCTCTCTCTCACCCTCTCTCTCTCTCACAGGTCTATAGAGCTATGTAATATCAATCTGTTGATCAAGGTGGAGGTGACATGTCCGTTCCCTCAATATCCCTCTAACCCCTCTCCACCCCGTTCCCTCAATATCCCTCTAACCCATCTCCACCCCGTTCCCTCAATATCCCTCTAACCCATCTCCACCCCGTTCCCTCAATATCCCTCTAACCCATCTCCACCCCGTTCCCTCAATATCCCTCTAACCCATCTCCACCCCGTTCCCTCAATATCCCTCTAACCCATCTCCACCCCGTTCCCTCAATATCCCTCTAACCCATCTCCACCCCGTTCCCTCAATATCCCTCTAACCCGTCTCTCTCCCCATCCCAGGTGATAGTTGGTGGAGCGGCGCAGTATGTGTTGTGTCTCTTCGCCAGGGACAACGTTGAGAGTGGAATCCTAACCACCAAGTTTACCGTTCTCCGGGATTTCCTAAAACCAGCCCTCAAATCACTCATGTGACTTCCTCCCTGCCCCTTATGTGTGTGATCTACAACAAAATTTAAGAAGATTCCATGATCACTGATCAGTGGATTCTCTTGATGCCCGATACCACTGATAAATTCCCTTCGAATGACTCCAATTACAGTCCCTACAAGATGACTCAGCTATATGTACTCCTTTTCCAAGATATGGATGAAGGACATGGTATTATTTTGATGGACTGATAGGTGATAATAGATAAGACTTTTTAAGAAATGAAATATCGTTTAGGAACCGGCTTAGAAATTCTCTCTTCCATTTTTTACGTTGTTTGTGTGTGATATGTGATTAGTAATAATATTGAGATTTGATTGAAATGTTTTTAACCAAATACAAAGACTGGCTTTATGGTGATCGCCGCGTACAACACGTACAATTTATAACGTGACAAAATACCACGTATTTCACTCTCTCTCACTCCCTTTCCCTCCCTCTATCTATCTCACTCTCTCTCTATCTCCCTAACTCTATAGTTCACTCTCCCCTATCTCTCTCAACTTCAAGAGATCTGTTTGAGTGTAACACTGTGTATATTCGTTAAAAATCATTCATTGCATATGTATTGCGTTTAGAAGTGACACCACCCTCTCTCTCACCCTCTCTCTCTCACAGGTCTATAGAGCTATGTAATATCAATCTGTTGATCAAGGTGGAGGTGACATGTCACTCTCTATCAGTTCTTCATCGTCAATGCAACTATCCTCATTGGACGAGTAAACAGGACTCGGCGAGTGTGTGGATAAAGAGGCACCTTTCTTCAGCCCTGGCCGCTGTTTCTTCCCCGTACTCCCCGGTACAGTTGCGGGGGAGGGGGCTGTGATTCGCTGGAGGGTCTGGTCGAACAGATCCTCGTACCGGTTGGGCGGGGCGGTGTTGTTCTTGTTGTGGGGTGATGGTTTCTTTTGTTTGTACCGGGGTGCTCTGCCCCTCACACTCCCCGGTTTGCTGGGTCCCCCATCGCTATCGATAGAGGTGGAGAATTGGGGCGGGAGGGACCGGAAGGAGGGGTGGTCTGACCGGGGAGGGGGTGGGTTGTGGTAGGACGGATCCATGGCGTACGGGTTCTGTCGGGGATCATTTAAACTCAGGTCTCTCGAGCTCCCTTGGTTGTTGTACCCATTCGCCTTGAAATCTTGTACTTGGGGTACCTGCAGGAAATGTGTAGGTGTTTTGTTGGTGCTAGTGCTACAAACCTATATGGCGGCGCCCGCTGTAGACCCGATTTGAGCACAACATCAAAACGGCCAACGGGGTTGATTTTTCAATCTAAGATGATTTCAAATTGCCCTGTTCTAATTAGGCAACTGTAGCAGCAGGAAGGTGTGGTTAATCAGCTCTTACCACAATAACATTATCCTTATTGAGCAAAGGTGTCCGAGATTTATCTGTTGACCGTATCTGAAACAATACACCCAATTAGATCTACAAAATTTACATGTTCCGCAAGCAATTTAGACAACTTGGCCCAAGGCAACATTGAGCCTCTAATTTCCAAAACATATTTTGAACCCAATTAGACAGTAAGCAATTTGAATATGGAGCCTGACGGCCCACTCCAGCCCCACTCCCAAGGCAAGAGTGTACTTCGAATTCGAGAAAATAATCAATATCAATTATGACATTAGAAATATAGATAATAAATAGGAACCTAAGATCAGGTTGGTGACATAGACACCTGGTGTGGGGATCGCACTAGGTGGCTATGTCGCCAAAAGATCAGGGACCTACTCTGCATGGGGCGGGTGGTGGCGCCACATTGCTAGGCAAGTACTGGAAGGATAGGGAATCCGATTTATTCGACCGATTCGTCTCTCCTGGTTTATATTCCAAGAGCTGCTGTTTAGATGCTCTCTCGCTGTCCGAACAACGACTGGATTTGTTCTTCAGTGTATCATAGTCCGGTCTCTTCCATATGTAGATAAGGCGGTACTTTAGTGCATCGCAGAATCCCTGAATAGGAGTGATGTGATTTTAAACCGGCTGGTAGGCTTGAAAAGGGGATAAAAACTTGGCTAGTTAAATATTCTAGAACTTAGAAGATCAGGAAAATGGTTACTGGATTTGAACAAAAAACATACCGTTTTGAATCGTTTCATATCCATGACACTCTCAAACAATACCTCCCCAATCAGGATTCCCGCGGAGATGGCGATAACCACAAAGAACGTGTAACAAAGCCCGTAGATGTTTGCCAGATTCAAAGAGGAGGAGGTGGAGGTGGAGGCCTTGGCTGCACAGTCTCCCTTACTCCATCTCTTCCACAGCTGGTCCAACTCGTTAGTCCCGGAGAGATTCAGGAGGGCCGTGTTAAATGTCTCCAGATAGTAGGATTGCGGTGGAAAGGCAAAGGCGTACCTGGATATTAGAACAACAAGTTAGTGTAATTTGAATTAATTTTGAGTCATTTAGTTTTAGTTTAGTTTTGGAAGTGGAGGAGTATAGAGTTTTAATACCATATCTCCCCTTTTTACAGGATCGTGGAAACTGACCCAAAGGAAAAGAGTTGTTCTCCGATGATCTGGAGGTTACAAGGCTGGGAATTAGCCTCGAATGCCACAATGGCACCCCCATAGAAGAAGATGTACTCCTCCTCCCTGGCCCGTCTGAATCCCTCCTGAACGTGGTCTACCCGCTCCTGTGAAATGTAAGTTAGTTGTGGTATGTTTGTTCAGTTTGTTTGTAGGTTGGTCTACTTGTTTGTTTCTTTGTTTGTTAGTTTGTTTTGTTTGTTTCATTGTTTGTTTGTTGGTGGGCTTAGAGTTCACCTACCATTCGCTGATATACCATCGCTAGTTCAGGTGAACTGGCTGACCCCAACATGATCTCTGCATTCGTTCCCGCCACTGTCCCCCATTTCACAGTGTTCTGATTGACCAGCTCAGTAATTGAGCTGATACCACTCTCCATTCGGGTGACCGTCAGAAAGGCAGCCAAGTTAGCTGTGTACATTGCCGTTACAATTAGAATCATGAACCACCACATCGCTAGGATCACCCGGCCGGACATGTTTCGAGGGACGCCCTCGACGGGTCCAATGCTAAACAGACAGGCAGCTATCATCCACAGCGAGTTTCCGATATTCATGAGCTCTGAAAATAACACGTGTGTGAAAATTTGATTCCAATTTGACACCTCTAATGTGTCGGTATTTAGCAGGAGCCGGGACCGGCCTCGCTACGCCTTCGTTTCAGTAGTTGTCCTGGTTTTTACCTTCGTTGTTCTCGCTTGGGTCCGCTAACCGACTCTCAAACAGACACTCTTCCTCTCCATCTGAGCCCTCTCCACTCGCCTCCTTGTTGCACCGGAACGCCTCACATGACTTACAGGAACACCGGAGAGCGGCGTGCATCCGCCGTCCGTAGAACCCAAACGGGGACATGTGATCATACAACCAGATGAGCAGAACCATCAACAAAGCGAAGGCAAGGATTGCGTACCTGAAAATTTGGTGTGTCAATCCTAAATACGAATTCAATTGGGAAGTCAAAATTTGGTTTGTTTCGATTTCTGACTCTTACCATAAGTCCAAGTCGAATGGTTTCGTCCAAAAGAATGGATCGCCCTTCGATTCTTTAATCTTAGTGGTCATCACCAGACCCGTATTGATAAAGGGCATTGAGAAATCAATAGCCGACTCTCTCGCTTTGTTCATCGCAAAGTTCATTGTCGCCACGTCGATTTTCTGGAAGGTGATGTTTGTTGTTAGCATGGCTTGGCACAGCGTTGGGCTCCGGGGTTTTCCCGCTACGCACAGCGCAGTTTTACAGTTGATGGAATTGTTATGGAACGATTGTGTTATATGAAAACGGTTACCATGGTAACAACGGTTGTCATGGTAACTGTAACACTGACAAGAACTAACATTGTCAAGTAGCATCTTGATGAGACCGTTCCAGCTTCCATTTGCCGTGGGTGATCCAAACTTCCCGTCCTCTGACAACACGTATTCGTACTCAAACTTTAGCTGTTGAGCCAGCATGTCTACCAATTCTGGAGGAGTGAGTATATTGGGTTAATCAGAAACTGAAACTTCCAATTCGGGTCGCAAAGTTGTTTCAATTGATTCACACTGCATACCTGCACAGAGTCCAGTGTAACATTCCTTTACATCTTTCCCTTTAGTTGCAATGCACTCTTCATCTATCATCATAAAGGGAGACTCATTTGCAATACCCAGCCTCAGTTTAGTGCCCTTTAGTGTCCGCAGTGTACTGGTAGGCCTCTTGTTACTGTTACCATTCCATACGATCTTCTCTGAAGCGTTCATTTGCAGCCCAAAGTTCGGCCTCCACTGTCCCACCTGGTGAGGTTGTCATGGTGATCAGCAGGAACCGACCGACACAAGTAAACAACCAATCAGAACTCATTATTTAGGTCACGTGACTGGTCATCAGCCAATCAGGGACCAGTATTCGTTTGGTTACTGGTGATCAGCCTGGCAGGATCAATGTCATCTCCAAAAAGAGGTGGAGTTATCCCTCATTCTTGGAGCTGTGACACAGTGTTTCAACTCTTTATAGAAGGTCCCGCATTGTGTCTCTCATTTAAACAGAGTGTTACCGTGCCACTTTTGTCCTTGCTGCTGTTCATTGGCACAATTTCCAATAACGGCAGTGGACATTATGCACCGGCAGAAGACAAAAGCGCAGTGCTATTATAGGTATTTTAGTACTACAACAAAGGGAGTACTAAAAAGAAACAAACACATAATAAGTTGAGGGTCATTGTTATAATAGGACAGTAACACTATTGCAATGGCCTTCTCCTATAAGTTTTAAAAGAGGAGAATAAGAAAGAAAAGAAGAAGGAGAATAAGATGTAAGAAGGAAGTATGATGTTCAGTATGACTTACCCGGACGATATCTGAATCTCTAAAGTTGACCAGATCATACACCTTCTTCTTGGGACCACCAGTGGTTCTATCAAACTGAATCTTACCCGTCAAGCCCTCAAAGTCCGTCCCCTGAGAATGGAAATGTTCATCTAAGTGTGATGTCACTATTAGATGTCACGTGACCAATGGCCATCCTGTGGCACTCAGTCACATTTGTGTAACTGTAACACCAAGACAGACAAGTGGTGTGCCAACACCTTGGCGCCAGTAAAACGCTCTATGCGTAGTGTGAAAACAGAGCTGCGTGAAAAGTATATAATAGTATGTAGATCTACTATGTAATATGTGGCTAGTTTGAGGGGCAGCTGTCTAACTGAATGCGCTTCCGGGAGAGAGTTAGTTAAACAGTGGTAGAAAATATGCTGGAGTAAATTATGAATTATGTAGCTGTTATGTTATTGACCTGGCTACATTTTATTACACAGAAGAGCGTTTGAAGTTGTTGAGTAAGGGGTAGATGAGGTCGGTATGATTATAGAAGATTCTATCTGGTCACGCCGGGAACAGTAAATGTGAAATTGTGAATGGAATGAAAAAATGTTTCAAGATTTATGCAGGAAATATTTGGACGATCATTCCTTTCACTGTAATTCTTCATACTGAAAACGAGGTCTCTAATTATTATGGAATCGATCAGTGCTAGGAGAGGATCACTCACATCGAGAATATAGTTGAGGAACATTGTCCCTGCTGAGTAGGAGAGAACTGGGTCAGACCAGAAATCCACTTTCGGCGGCTGTTTAAATGGGTGATTGTCGGTGTAGATTATCCGATGGAGCGCATTACCAAAAACCCACACGCTATCGTAGGTTAAACTGGCTCTACTCTGAGGGAGGGGAAACATTAGGTCATTGTATGATTGTATCCTCCCGCCCTGACCGGAACCCCTCTACTAAGGCTCTACTTCAAATTCCCGGAATTTTTTGAGTGATCAGACAGAAAGAGAACTCAAAAGACAAATACCCGCTGAGCTCTGAAGTGCAAACAGACACACGTATCACGTACGACATGTGTATGGAAATATACAGGGAAGAAATAGAAAATACTGGTTTTGACCGGGAATTAAATCACGGTGAGACTTGCTCGAAGTTATACCACAAAAGGGTACATCTTACCTGAAGTTGCATGGATGCAGAGTTGGCTCCCCAGCTCGCTCGTGCCCAGGACCCATCACTAGTCACTGAAACATCTTCGGTGCAGGCGTAAGGATTGGTAATGAATTTACCCCCCTCCGTGAGCGTAATATGTAAATGAGCTTGGTAACGAAGTTACCTATCCTTTCCAGTACACTTTCCAGGCGTAATAAGGAATAGCTTAAATTTGGGAATGTTACGCACCATCTGTGTTCGACTATGAACTTTCGCAAACACTTTGGAGCGGGCTGCTACACAATGCTTACCCATAGCTTTATAATTGTTTCTAACTCTTTTTGCCGCATTGTGCGGAAATCCAGAAAAAATATTGAGATTTTCCGGTCTCAGTTTACATTATCGTGATTATGAAATATGGGAAATCGATTTACATTTTACATAATATTCTAGAGATCTATGTCTCATCTTACGACCTACTTTGGAACTATGAAATATACTATGCCAAAAGATGAACACAGCGAACACATAAGTTCCAAAAAACGAAAGAGAGATCTTTACCTCCTTTAGCATCATTGTGCCATTTTTTCAGAAAGTCTTGGCTGGTCTGTGAGCAGCAAACACTGGACATGAAACCAATGAGTCCCTGGGTGTACCCTTCAAATCTTCCCGTCGTACTGTTCAATAGTGCTTCCTGTATATCAATGGGGAGGGAGGGTTAAAATACCTATGATATCACTACAGACTACCCCTTTTTAAAGGAAATTCAATGATATACGGCCCCAATCTGCTGCTACAGACTGCAGTCTACATTATTGCAGTGATTGTCGACAGGGTCAAAGAGAATTCAGAACAAACACTCCTTTAGCTCCTTTCTAGGAAATTGGAAAAAAGCTGGTGGACGAACAATCTCCCAGTCTGTATCTAAATTTCACGAACGAAGCCAGGAAAGTTGTCAGTGGCCATGGTGATCATTCTCCTTGCTCCACTCTCCTTATCGCATACTTTAACAGCAGGAACCGACCGACACAAGTAAACAACCAATCAGAACTCGTTATTTAGGCCACGTCACTGGTTATCAGGGTCCAGGGACCAGTATTTCCTGATTCGGTCGGTTCCTGTTTGACAGCATACTTACGGCATCTTTTACGGTAGCGTCGGTGACAATCCAAGCGTAATCAGGCCCCACAATTCCCATCTGCTGAGCGGTATTTAGGATGGGGGCGGCGTACCCACTGTGCACATTCATGATAATAATCCTCGCTTCACTTCTCTTCAAATTCAACACCTGGGAGCTGTAAACATGGAGGATTTGTTAGTCGGTACTGAACTGTGGTACGTGCAACGTTAAAAAGTCTTACCACGCTAGTGTCCCCTAGTACTATGATATAGTAATGGGTTAAATATTCTGATGCTTTCAAAGAACCCTGGCATTTCAATGATAGGTCATGATGATCATCCAGAGACCAATTCCTAGTACCTGACATCGATATACAGATCCATTATATATTCCATAATTCCTACCTGACATCAATTTGTTCGAGGTCCTCAGTAAGAGGTATCATCTCATTTGCGGCAATTTTGATTTTCCTCTCGTTTGAGAGCTTCTGGAAGGTTGCCAGTCCATTGATTCCTGCAATTTAGCAATTATATACCCAATATAATATGCTGTAATTCGCTCTTGGCTTCTTAATAATCCACACCCAGGTCAATATAAGAAATATATTCTCTCCTGTGCGTACATACGTTTTTACACATATGATGCCTACTAAATTTATACACACGTACACACAGGACAAGCTTGTGTCGTATATAGCATCTCTCAGCTCTGCCTGATAGTACAGTACACATGGCACGGGCGGGTAATCTGTTTTATTTTAACCAATTTATACCGTGTGTGTGCGTATTTCCCAACAAGGCGGAACTAACCATAACTGTCCATAGAGCTGACGAGTGCGACACTACTCCAATCCATAGACTTGGCCAGGTCTAACAGTGCTTTGCTTTGGAACTCGTCCAGGGGTTGCATGTGAATCATATACTTTGACCACTCAGGGTTTCGTAGAAATGGGTCTGAAAGGAAACCTTGTAACGAGCAATTAGTTGGAAGGAAGCGAAGTTTTCGGTTAAAAAGTTGAGGCAAAATCAGTCAAATGAGTATGAGATAAAAAACCATCGAATCAACCGACCGACACAAGTAAACAACCAATCAGAACTCGTTATTTAGGCCACGTCACTGGTTATCAGGGTCCAGGGACCAGTATTTCCTGATTCGGTCGGTTCCTGTTTGACAGCATACTTACGGCATCTTTTACGGTAGCGTCGGTGACAATCCAAGCGTAATCAGGCCCCACAATTCCCATCTGCTGAGCGGTATTTAGGATGGGGGCGGCGTACCCACTGTGCACATTCATGATAATAATCCTCGCTTCACTTCTCTTCAAATTCAACACCTGGGAGCTGTAAACATGGAGGATTTGTTAGTCGGTACTGAACTGTGGTACGTCAACGTTAAAAAGTCTTACCACGCTAGTGTCCCCTAGTACTATGATATAGTAATGGGTTAAATATTCTGATGCTTTCAAAGAACCCTGGCATTTCAATGATAGGTCATGATGATCATCCAGAGACCAGATCCTGACATCGATATACAGATCCATTATATATTCCATTATTCCTACCTGACATCAATTTGTTCGAGGTCCTCAGTAAGAGGTATCATCGGTGTGCCAACACCTTGGCGCCAGTAAAACGCTCTATGCGTAGTGTGAAAACAGAGCTGCGTGAAAAGTATATGATAGTATGTAGATCTACTATGTAATATGTGGCTAATTTGAGGGGCAGCTGTCTAACTGAATGCGCTTCCGGGAGAGAGTTAGTTAAACAGTGGTAGAAAATATGCTGGAGTAAATTATGAATTATGTAGCTGTTATGTTATTGACCTGGCTACATTTTATTACACAGAAGAGCGTTTGAAGTTGTTGAGTAAGGGGTAGATGAGGTCGGTATGATTATAGAAGATTCTATCTGGTCACGCCGGGAACAGTAAATGTGAAATTGTGAATGGAATGAAAAAATGTTTCAAGATTTATGCAGGAAATATTTGGACGATCATTCCTTTCACTGTAATTCTTCAAACTGAAAACGCGAACGAGGTCTCTAATTATTATGGAAGATCGATCTGTTCTAGGAGGAGCTAACTTACATCAAGAATGTAGTTGAGGAACATTGTCCCTGCTGAGTAGGAGAGAACTGGGTCAGACCAGAAATCCACTTTCGGCGGCTGTTTAAATGGGTGATTGTCGGTGTAGATTATCCGATGGAGCGCATTACCAAAAACCCACACGCTATCGTAGGTTAAACTGGCTCTACTCTGAGGGAGGGGAAACATTAGGTCATTGTATGATTGTATCCTCCCGCCCTGACCGGAACCCCTCTACTAAGGCTCTACTTCAAATTCCCGGAATTTTTTGAGTGATCAGACAGAAAGAGAACTCAAAAGACAAATACCCGCTGAGCTCTGAAGTGCAAACAGACACACGTATCACGTACGACATGTGTATGGAAATATACAGGGAAGAAATAGAAAATACTGGTTTTGACCGGGAATTAAATCACGGTGAGACTTGCTCGAAGTTATACCACAAAAGGGTACATCTTACCTGAAGTTGCATGGATGCAGAGTTGGCTCCCCAGCTCGCTCGTGCCCAGGACCCATCACTAGTCACTGAAACATCTTCGGTGCAGGCGTAAGGATTGGTAATGAATTTACCCCCCTCCGTGAGCGTAATATGTAAATGAGCTTGGTAACGAAGTTACCTATCCTTTCCAGTACACTTTCCAGGCGTAATAAGGAATAGCTTAAATTTGGGAATGTTACGCACCATCTGTGTTCGACTATGAACTTTCGCAAACACTTTGGAGCGGGCTGCTACACAATGCTTACCCATAGCTTTATAATTGTTTCTAACTCTTTTTGCCGCATTGTGCGGAAATCCAGAAAAAATATTGAGATTTTCCGGTCTCAGTTTACATTATCGTGATTATGAAATATGGGAAATCGATTTACATTTTACATAATATTCTAGAGATCTATGTCTCATCTTACGACCTACTTTGGAACTATGAAATATACTATGCCAAAAGATGAACACAGCGAACACATAAGTTCCAAAAAACGAAAGAGAGATCTTTACCTCCTTTAGCATCATTGTGCCATTTTTTCAGAAAGTCTTGGCTGGTCTGTGAGCAGCAAACACTGGACATGAAACCAATGAGTCCCTGGGTGTACCCTTCAAATCTTCCCGTCGTACTGTTCAATAGTGCTTCCTGTATATCAATGGGGAGGGAGGGTTAAAATACCTATGATATCACTACAGACTACCCCTTTTTAAAGGAAATTCAATGATATACGGCCCCAATCCGCTGCTACAGACTGCAGTCTACATAATTACAGTGTCAACAGTGTCGACAGTGTCAAAGAGAATTTAGAACAAACACTCCTTTGGCTCCCTTCTAGGAAATTGAAAAAAAGCTGGTGGACGAACAATCTCCCAGTCTGTATCTAAATTTCACGAACGAAGCCAGGAAAGTTGTCAGTGGCCATGGTGATCATTCTCCTTGCTCCACTCTCCTTATCGCATACTTTAACAGCAGGAACCGACCGACACAAGTAAACAACCAATCAGAACTCGTTATTTAGGCCACGTCACTGGTTATCAGGGTCCAGGGACCAGTATTTCCTGATTCGGTCGGTTCCTGTTTGACAGCATACTTACGGCATCTTTTACGGTAGCGTCGGTGACAATCCAAGCGTAATCAGGCCCCACAATTCCCATCTGCTGAGCGGTATTTAGGATGGGGGCGGCGTACCCACTGTGCACATTCATGATAATAATCCTCGCTTCACTTCGCTTCAAATTCAACACCTGGGAGCTGTAAACATGGAGGATTTGTTAGTCGGTACTGAACTGTGGTACGTCAACGTTAAAAAGTCTTACCACGCTAGTGTCCCCTAGTACTATGATATAGTAATGGGTTAAATATTCTGATGCTTTCAAAGAACCCTGGCATTTCAATGATAGGTCATGATGATCATCCAGAGACCAGATCCTGACATCGATATACAGATCCATTATATATTCCATTATTCCTACCTGACATCAATTTGTTCGAGGTCCTCAGTAAGAGGTATCATCTCATTTGCGGCAATTTTGATTTTCCTCTCGTTTGAGAGCTTCTGGAAGGTTGCCAGTCCATTGATTCCTGCAATTTAGCAATTATATACCCAATATAATATGCTGTAATTCGCTCTTGGCTTCTTAATAATCCACACCCAGGTCAATATAAGAAATATATTCTCTCCTGTGCGTACATACGTTTTTACACATATGATGCCTACTAAATTTATACACACGTACACACAGGACAAGCTTGTGTCGTATATAGCATCTCTCAGCTCTGCCTGATAGTACAGTACACATGGCACGGGCGGGTAATCTGTTTTATTTTAACCAATTTATACCGTGTGTGTGCGTATTTCCCAACAAGGCGGAACTAACCATAACTGTCCATAGAGCTGACGAGTGCGACACTACTCCAATCCATAGACTTGGCCAGGTCTAACAGTGCTTTGCTTTGGAACTCGTCCAGGGGTTGCATGTGAATCATATACTTTGACCACTCAGGGTTTCGTAGAAATGGGTCTGAAAGGAAACCTTGTAACGAGCAATTAGTTGGAAGGAAGCGAAGTTTTCGGTTAAAAAGTTGAGGCAAAATCAGTCAAATGAGTATGAGATAAAAAACCATCGAATCAAATGACCAACTTTAGTTCACGCTGATCCCAGGTTTTTTTTGCCCTATTATTATGACTCTGATTCACCCATGGCAATCACTAGAGACGTGTTAACAGTATCACTAAGTTATTGATCCACGAAAGGGTTTCACGCCCATGGCAACTGCTCATACCAAATCTAATGACTCTGGCGACTGCTCTTATATCAAATCAATGACTAGGATGATTGTTACCTGTTGCGGAGGGTGTTATCATTGGTATCTTCAGCTCATTTAGGATGTAACTCGCCAACTGGGATCGGGAGGATCGATATGGGCCAACAATTGCAGATACGCCTCGGTTCACCAAGTCCAAAACTGATGATGGAATGCATAAAATGAATCGATGATGAATTGTACAAAATTGATTGGTAGACAGACCTTGCTTTGTTCAAACAAGGCAAGACATGATGTGTTACCATGGTTACTGGATGATGATGGACCTACCGGCACGTATGATTTTGCTTGGTGAGCTCTCTGGCGGGCCAAAATCAACGATCACTCCGACAAGTTTAGTTTGGGGAAGAACCGTCTTGTTTTCGTTGATCACATCGATGGCGTATCTAAAGGCTTCCTCCTCATTGACGAGTGACGAATGTTTCAAAAATCCTGCAAGAGGTTGTTGAGTAAGGGGGAAGAGCAAGCAAGAGGGGCTCTTCAGTAAGTCGAGCATATGTCACGGCCATGCAAGTAACTGAAGGACACGTACCAATTTTAATCTCAGTAGGCCGGCTCCCGAACTGCCCGGAGACGGGGTTACCAAGCAAAACGAGAAGGAGAAGGCAACATTTCAATGACGACATCATCAGGATTGTGTTGTTGGTGGTGGAGGAGGCTAATGGGTGCAGCCCCATCTCGTAATAAGTGGAAGCTAGGCTAAGGCTGAAAGACGGAAATAAGCGTTGAGGGACGCATTGTTCCGCAAAGAATGGAGCGCCAGCAAGAAAAAGAATATAGCTATGTCATTGCATCTATCTCTCTTTCTCTCTCTCACTCTCTCTTTCTCTCTCTCTCACTCTCTCTCTCTTCTCTCAAATGACAACATCTCTCTCTCTTTCCCTCCTCTTGCTTTCTTTCTAACACGCTCCCAGCTGATCTCTCCAACCTCAACATGTTTCTCTCATACTCCAGTTGCCACGCTCTCTCTCTCTCTCTCTATCTATCTCTCTCTCTCTCTCTCTCTCTCTCTCTCTCTC
>AVPN01000430.1:11542-21798 GCA_000695325.1 Pleurobrachia bachei | reverse complement strand
TCTCTCTCTCTCTCTCTCTCTCTCTCTCTCTCTCTCTCACACACACACACACACACACATCAATCATCTTTAAAAACCCTAAAACAAGCAAAATTTGATGTTGTTTGTGAACTATCAAGTGCAAACTGAGGGGACAAAGTATCGTAGTGGAAACAATCCAATTACAGACAATAGGGATTGACTTGAGAGAAAGATAAAGAGAGAAAGAGAGAAAGAGAGAGAGAGAGAGAGAGAGAGAGAGAGAGTGAGAGTGAGAGAGAGTGAGAGAGTGAGAGAGAGAGCTGAGGGGAGAAAAAAATTTAGAAAAATAAGCTAGAACGTGGCGACAGGCCGGTGATGGGCTCTCGCTTCAACAACTCTCTCCTCTCCCCCAATGTTCTAAGGGGGTCGTTTTGACAAATTCACGTCATCACGCGGAAATACTACCTGATAATCTTATAGGGGGCTATGGGCCTTCCAGACGATTTTGTGGGATGCTAGAGTGCATTTCAAAAGACTTGACCTGAGATTCCTGGAAATTCAGGATCTCCCTTTAGTAAATACACTGATCTCCCCTTAATTTCCAGGAATCTCAGGTCAAGTCGTTTGAAACGCACTTTAACCAAATATTTATTCTTCATGAAACCATTTGATAGCTCATCGAAAAGCCACAACTGCAGTAAACCACTTTTTTTAGACTTTATTCTACGCTGAATCCTGAGACCTGAGTGATGGCTTGGCACACGCTACAGTCACGGAAGAAGGCAGCAGCGTTTTTCAAAGTGCTGACACTTTCAACACTCTGATTTTAATTTTAAGGATTTCGACCGCACAACTCAGCTCAAAAATGGCACGCGCAAAATAAGAGCCGCGCGATACTGCTCTTCATTAGTTAAAGTAACGATCTCACTTTGCGCGGATCCTCTGGCGCAGAGCAAATTAAAATTTCGCCGCGCATAAAAATATGAACTTTAACGAAATTTCCGTTTAAAAATGTGATTTGGTTCTGGCAAGCTCTTGGCAACGCAGTGTGCGTGTGTAGCTTTGAGAATTGGGCTTCCAGTTTCAGCATCCTTCAGAGGGCAGTTTATACCAAGGCAAGCTCCCAACCGGTCACGACCCCAAGATATATTATATCCATGTCTCCTCGCATTCTGTTTGTTTGTACAATATATATTCCGTGCCCGGCACTCATGGGGGCATGTCTCCCCCTGCTACTGGGTCTGCTAGTGCGGACTCCGGGGTAGGGAGACATCGCTATCTGATGATATGTCCTGGGTGTCACTCATTTCCGGTGTCTCTGAGTAGATAAGACTGGACCTGGTGGACAGGGATGCACCCTTTCGTCCAGGTTTTATCCGCCGTGCCAGCACACTTGCCCCATCATGGGAGCCGTTTGTCATACGCTCTAGTGTCCTGTCAAACAGCTCCTGTTGCATTTGAACCTTGTCATGTTGTACTGAAAGAGGGCGGGACTTTACCCGGGGTTTCGGCTCGTACAAGCTCCGCCCGCTCGGCAGAGATTTAGGAGCGATGTGCCCCCGGAACCGGGGGTGTTTGAGACTGTCACTGTCTGAGGGCGAGAACTCTGAGCGGGGATACCGGGGAAGGGGAATGAAGGACCGATTGCTGTCCGATGGCTTCCGTATCGGCGTCTGAAAATATACGGATCAGTAAAATATGGGGATGTAGAAACTCTTGAATTACGGGACAAAAATGAGAAATGCAACCCAAAGTTTACGAAACATATTTCATCTTTTGTACCTGGGGACTCTTTTGTAAGCACCGGGCTGGTGGCTGAACACCATGGAGTGCTGTTTCTTGTGTAGTTTTTGGGTTGAACTCCATGGGGGTGATGTACTGGTGGTTCATCCTCACTGCCTCGGTAGGAGGATGATGAGGAGGGTGGATACCATTTGAACAGGGTCCGGGGTAAGGGGGTTCCTGATCCCCTGCCATACCCTCGTCTGCTGTCCAGTTCTGGAAAGGGGGGAAGTTACAAATATTGTTCCAAGATATCAGTAAAGTATACGGTTTGGTTACTGCTACACATTGTCCCTACTGAGACATGCTACACACGGAGATACATATCGCAACATGGGTATAATCTGATTATCTATACCTTGTACTTGCAGTTTTGGTACTCAGGCCGTTTCCATATGTAGAAGAACCTATATTTAACCGCGTTCCAGAAGGACGTCTTGAACCGCTTCATATCCATTATGCTCTCATACAGCACCTCACCCAGGAGAATGGCCCCGGAAACGGCAATAACGACAAAGAACGTGTAGCAAAGACCGTAGATGTTTGCCAGATTCAGGGAGGATGATTTCTGGGCTCTACTCCGGGCTGCACAGTCACCTTTACTCCACTTCTTCCACAGGGAGTCCAGCTCGTTCTGTTCGCTTAGTGTTAGCAGGGCTGCGTTGAAGGCCTCCAAGTAGGGGGAGAAGGGTGGGAAGCCAAAGGCGTACCTGTTGGAGAATTTGTTTTGGTAACGAAATTATACCACTGTCCCTTGCGGGCATGCTAAAATATACCTTACTACCGCGGGCGGCGGGATGCCTCTACGAGGAGAATATGCTGAGTTATGACACGTATGACTACTATACCCATGACCCAAAGGCTACTCACCCAA
Organism: Pleurobrachia bachei; assembly: GCA_000695325.1. Lineage (NCBI taxonomy): Eukaryota > Metazoa > Ctenophora > Tentaculata > Cydippida > Pleurobrachiidae > Pleurobrachia > Pleurobrachia bachei. The sequence continues at coordinate 19,181 of AVPN01000430.1, read as the reverse complement.
AAGAGAAAAGCTGCTCTCCTATGAGCTGGAGGTCGCAGGGCTTGGTGTTGGCCTCGAAGGTTACAATAGCACCTCCATAAAAGAAAATATAATCATCTCCCCGAGCCCTCTTGAACCCCTCCTCCACTGAGTCGACTGTAACCATGCAGAGAGAGACAGCTATGCATCTTTTAGTGTAGACGATATAAACGTTTCCCAGGGTCCTGCTTTCCAGAAGCTGTTTTTACTCTCCACTGAAGACGAGAATTGTGTTTTTTCAATTGAATGCAACAAAAAAGCGGCGACTTCTAAAAAAGGTAACTTCACGAACGAATATACACATGGGGTATCATATCGAGTTGGAACACAGCTCTATCTCTCACTCAATCGCGAAGAAGATGGATCAGGGTGAAAGTATAAAATCTCTTCCTATCTTCGGCCGGATCAGGAGCCTCGCTCATTATCATAGCTCTATCCGTTTTGTTGGCCCTTATAGCTTCAGCTCCCGTGTCTCAGCTCCAATCACGACGGGGTCCCCCAAATAAATACTGCATAAAATTTTAGGTGGTGTTGTGTTAGGGGAGAAGGGTGAACGATTAGAACTTCTTGGATTCCACACATATTGTTTATTCTGGAGGAGCGCGGGGGATAGATTCCTCATTATCTGGCTGTCTGCATGTAGATATTCATTTGTCTGTCATAGAGCACCCTCCCCAAGATATATTATATCCATGTCTCCTCGCATTCTGTTTGTTTGTACAATATATATTCCGTGCCCGGCACTCATGGGGGCATGTCTCCCCCTGCTACTGGGTCTGCTAGTGCGGACTCCGGGGTAGGGAGACATCGCTATCTGATGATATGTCCTGGGTGTCACTCATTTCCGGTGTCTCTGAGTAGATAAGACTGGACCTGGTGGACAGGGATGCACCCTTTCGTCCAGGTTTTATCCGCCGTGCCAGCACATTCGCCCCATCATGGGAGCCGTTTGTCATGCGCTCTAGTGTCCTGTCAAACAGCTCCTGTTGCATTTGAACCTTGTCATGTTGTACTGAAAGAGGGCGGGACTTTACCCGGGGTTTCGGCTCGTACAAGCTCCGCCCGCTCGGCAGAGATTTAGGAGCGATGTGCCCCCGGAACCGGGGGTGTTTGAGACTGTCACTGTCTGAGGGCGAGAACTCTGAGCGGGGATACCGGGGAAGGGGAATGAAGGACCGATTGCTGTCCGATGGCTTCCGTATCGGCGTCTGAAAATATACGGATCAGTAAAATATGGGGATGTAGAAACTCTTGAATTACGGGACAAAAATGAGAAATGCAACCCAAAGTTTACGAAACATATTTCATCTTTTGTACCTGGGGACTCTTTTGTAAGCACCGGGCTGGTGGCTGAACACCATGAAGTGCTGTTTCTTGTGTAGTTTTTGGGTTGAACTCCACGGGGGTGATGTACTGGTGGTTCATCCTGACTGCCTCAGTTGTAGGATGATGTGGAGGATGGATACCATTTGAACAGGGTCCGGGGTGAGGGGGTTCCTGATCCCCTGCCATACCCTCATCTGCTGTCCAGTTCTAAAGGGGGGAAGTTACAAATATTGTTCCAAGATATCAGTAAAGTATACGGTTTGGTTACTGCTACACATTGTCCCTACTGAGACATGCTACACACGGAGATACATATCGCAACATGGGTATAATCTGATTATCTATACCTTGTACTTGCAGTTTTGGTACTCAGGCCGTTTCCATATGTAGAAGAACCTATATTTAACCGCGTTCCAGAAAGACGTCTTGAACCGCTTCATGTCCATTATACTCTCATACAGCACCTCACCCAGCAGAATGGCCCCGGAAACGGCAATAACCACAAAGAATGTGTAACAAAGCCCGTAGATGTTTGCCAGATTCAGGGAGGATGATTTCTGGGCTCTACTCCGAGCCGCACAGTCACCTTTACTCCACTTCTTCCATAGGGAGTCCAGCTCGTTCTGTTCGCTTAGTGTTAGCAGGGCTGCGTTGAAGGCCTCCAAGTAGGGGGAGAAGGGTGGGAAGCCAAAGGCGTACCTGTTGGAGAATTTGTTTTGGTAACGAAATTATACCACTGTCCCTTGCGGGCATGCTAAAATATACCTTACTACCGCGGGCGGCGGGATGCCTCTACGAGGAGAATATGCTGAGTTATGACACATATGACTACTATACCCATGACCCAAAGGTATGCACTGGATATGGGCTACTCACCCAAAAGAGAAAAGCTGTTCTCCTATGAGCTGGAGGTCGCAGGGCTTGGTGTTGGCCTCGAACGTTACAATAGCACCTCCATAAAAGAAAATATAATCATCTCCCCGAGCCCTCTTGAACCCCTCCTCCACTGAGTCGACTGTAACCATGCCCTTGTAGACGGCTTCTAGTTCGGGGGAGGTGGCTGAACTGAGGAGGATCTCAGCGTTCGTGCCCTTCACCGTACCCCACTGAATCTCATCCTGACTTATCAGCTCACTAATCGAGTTGATACCACTCTGCATTCGTGTGACTGTCAGAAAGGCAGCCAAGTTAGCTGTGTACATTGCCGTTACAATCAGAATCATGAACCACCACATCGCTAGGATCACCCGGCCGGACATGTTTCGAGGGACGCCCTCGACGGGTCCAATGCTGAACAGACAGGCAGCTATCATCCACAGCGAATTTCCGATGTTCATTAATTCTGAAAGTTTGTTATACGTCACAATCACGGAAATCACGTTCAGTTAATTAATCAAGTTCAGTAGATCAAAAGATCAAGGGAAAGAGAGACCAATTACCTTCCCTGTTCTCGCTGGGATCTCTCAGGCGAGTTTCGAACAGACACAGCTCTTCCTCTGAGTCTAACGAGATCTCCTTGTTGCACCGGAACGCCTCACATGACTTACAGGAACACCGGAGAGCGGCGTGCATCCGCCGTCCGTAGAACCCAAACGGGGACATGTGATCATACAACCAGATGAGCAGAACCATCAGAACAGCAAATGCCAAAATGGCATACCTGGTGGTGAGAAATATTCAATAAACTGTAAGGTGTTACGGATATACCATTCATTTTCAAGTTGTGTCAACCCCCCTCAATATTTTAAAAAGTTGCCCTCGCGAGGCCTCGTTTTCACATTCAACCTACCAAAGATCGACGTCGAAAGGTTTCGTCCAGAAGAACGGATCACTTTTAGATTCCTTAATCTTGGTTGTCATGACCAGGCCGGTGTTATGAAAGGGCATGGAGAAATCAACTGCCTTCTCCCTCGCCTTGTTCATGGCGAAGTTGACCGCACCAACGTCTATCTCCTGATCAAGTAACATCTTGATGATTCCATTCCAGGTTCCGTTAGGGTTGGGTGATCCAAACTTCTTATCAGCCGGGACATGGAACTCGTAATCAAAGTCGAGGATATCAGATAGCTTCTCAACCAGCTCTGCAAAAGAAGAATGTATTCAGCAAAACATGAAACATAATGACTGTCATATGAATAGAATCACAAATTCATACCCTGCATAGGAATAATGAATATCTTAGTGTGTGATTGTGGAAACCCAATGGTGCCACACCCCATCATACCTATACAAAGTCCGGTAAAACATTGCTTCTGGAGTTCCCTGTCGTTTTTGAAGGACTCTGAGCAGTTCATATCTATTGAGATGAACGGTGGTTCCTGAGTGACTCCCAGTTTAAGGAGAGTACCCTTCAGGGACTTGATGCTACTCGTGGGCTTCTCCTTGCCCATTTTGTTCCATACTATGGATTTGTTGGCCATTGCCAGTCCATCTTCCTTATCCCAACTACCAACCTGAAAAAGTTTTGGAATACAGTGTTACAAGCAATAAGAGAAACTTCGAGAAACGATAGAAAATATTTCTGGTTTTGATTTTCTACTTACTTTGACCATGGCTTCCTTTTGAAAGTTGACAATGTCGTATCGTTTCTTAATTGGACCATGAAACTCGTCAAACACTTTCCTTCCAGTTACACCCTGGTAGTCCGTCTGAAGGAGACGACGGGGAGGTAATGGGAGGTCGGGGGTATTGGACAAACTGATCTAAAAACTTTATGCCCCAGTTGGTCGAACTCCTTCGCAACCAACGGATTGACAGTCTCTGATACATTTTTTTGTTGTTGAAAAGTTTCAAAGGTTTTCGAGAATCACTGACCGCGTACCACACTCAACAAAGTTATTGAAATTACATTTTGCATGTACTTGAGGATGACTGGGCCCAGCTCGTAGCCTCTAACGGGAGAAGACCAGAAATCCGTCTCTGGTTGTTTCACTTGCCAGTGGTCTTCATAAATCAGTCTGTTGAGGGCGTCCGATATCACCCCTACCGCATCATACGTCAGATACGCTCGATTCTAAATAAGAGGAAGGGCACTCAATAGAAAACTAATCTTCAAACGTTCAGCATCGCGTTTAAAATAGCATGCAAATAGCGGGCTATTCGATGCTAAGCTACTGCTTTTATGATGGATTTTTATGTCCCCTAATCAAAGTAATGGCTACTGTTATTATACTAGTTACCATGGTTACTGAACTAGTTACCATAGTTACTTCGCTAGTTACCATGGTTACTGAGTAATAGTTACTGGTTTACCTTCAGGGGAAGGTACTCTTTAGTTTCTTCGCTCGGTACGATCCCTTCTGTGGATAAGAGGGCAGGTGTATTTATGAGATGTCATTCAGAGGAACAGTATACAGACAAGACCAACGGTATAGTGCACTTATGAATGATCGACAGAGTACGTGCCATAATTTGGAAGCCAGTGTTGGGTTGTTTTATTGCTGTAAGTTGATTTCATGTCGTAGAATTTAGATATTGTATTGAAAATGTAAAAACGCTTCAAAGGTAGCGCAAAAGTGCTTTGGAGGTTCGAGTTATGAAGCGATTTGAAAATCATGGGGTATGCTGCTCATAGGCCGGAGATGATATTCTTGGTGCCATGGTGACACACGGACTCACATACGGTGTTACGAATTGGCTACCTCCGGTTTGCCTTGTTAATCGGAGAAACACCTCCGTGCTATCGGGTGGTCCAGTGGGAATGAGCCCCAGGGTCCCCTGGACGTACATCTCAAACTCATTTGTTGTACTGTTGAACAACTGGTGCTGCGGAGAGAGAGAGTATATTGTTTTGAGTGTGAACAACACAGCTCTACACATTAGAAAAATCAAGAAACATTTTGGTTGCCGTAGCGACGTTTCTTTTCGTTGCCTGGCAACATTCTTTTGGTCGCCTAGCAACGTGTGGTTGGTTGCCCCTAGCAACATACCGCATCATTGGCAGTTCCGTCAGTTACAATCCAAGCATATTCAGGTCCGACCATACCCAGCTCCATGGCCCTCTTGAGGATGGGCCTTGCGTACCCGCTGTGCACATTCATTATCGTTATCCTCGTCTCACTATCCTTTAGATTCTGGATCTGATCACTGTGTAGGATATGATTCAAAGTTAGCTTATAGATCGCTGAGGGTATGGATCGAATTAAGTTGTCGATAATGAATTATTTGCAATTGAAATCTGCGTTATCAAGGGTTGTGATGTAACATTACATGTGTCGTGTTGTGATGTTACTTACGTGACGTTTAGTTGGGTTACGTTCTTCACCAAAGGAATCATCTCGTTAGCAACGATCTTGATTCTCCTGTCGTTAGAGTACCGCTGGAATGTCGTCAACCCATTGATACCTGCGGTGTGTAGTGAAATACAGCCAGACCCCTCGATTGATCGGAATTCGGTCATGGAAATTTAACTGATTACATCAAGAGGGGAGAAAAGAAAAGGTTCTCTCCCCCTCTCACAGCCTGCGTATATTCAGGAGATATTTCACCGCACGTACCGTAGCTGTCCATTGAGCTGATGATGGCGATTCTATTCCACTTCATATGTTCCATGAGGTCCAGCAGTGCCAGACTCTGAAACTCGTCAAGGGGTTGCATGTGAAACAGATACTTGGACCACAGGGCGTTCCTTAAAAACGGATCTGAAAATAAAATATGTTGTTAGCTTCGTTTTTCTTCTTTCTAGGTGTGATTGGGTGCGGGTGAGGCTTGCCACCACTTTGGGTTGTTAGACCACCATACCACGCCTAATTATATCAAATTTTTATAGTAGCAGGAGATTTAGTACATGTCCTAATTTCGACCCACATAAATATTATGTCAGCATTGAGTGAGTAAAGTGTGGCCTGCTGTAATTTTCGTTTCGGGTGAGGCAATCTAAAACTAAAAGAAACCGTACTTTTTAGCTTAGAAGTATAAGCTGCAGTCAGCCATCTGTTTTCCCCGGTTTACCGGCCCCCGATTTACCGACAAAACCCCATGCCTCCAAGGATCCCGGTAAATTGAGGTCCGAAGCTGATTTTGTCACTCACCGGTTGCAGTAGGAGCTATCATGGGAATCTGCAGCTCGCTGAGAATATAGGACGCTATGACAGCGTGGGATGATCGAAATGGTCCGACAACCGCTGACACTTTTTGATTCACCAGCTCGAGAACTGAAATGGTCCGGGGTAATTTGGAGTACGTACAGCAAAGGTACAACAATAAGGTAAAAGAATTTAGATACCCATGTCTACTGAAAAGAAGATCAGTTTATAACTTATCAAGAAGAAAGCCATGTTCCTGCAGGGGTAGGTAAAACTAAAGCTTACCATTTCGTATTATGGCAGATGGAGATTCTTCGGCTGATTTCATGGACTTGATGAGGGGTTTCAGGATGGTTTGGGAGAGGAGAGTATGGTTGTCATTGACATTCTCCACGGCTAACCTAAATGCGCTCTCCACCTCGTTTAGTCCGTCGTGAGTTAACAAACCTGCAGGGGAATTAAGACATATTGACTTGAGTTGCTACCGGCCATGGGCACGAACCCATGGGAGCGGGGATACCCAGCACCGCTAATATAGACAGGTGTTTGGATCTACCGGTAATTTTCATTTGTATATTATAGAATCAGGTTGTCATTATAATTATACACAAGGCTATTTACGTAACAAATTAGGCTTCCGTTTGCTCATTACATGAACAGTGCTAGATAAGACGCGTTCATAATAATCCATTTCTACGAAACGAACAATTAGCAGGGCAATTACAAAGTGTTCACATAACATGTTATAATTACCTATTCGTAGTTCATTGGTGTATGCATTGCACAGTTGAAGAAGCAGGGGCAGGATGAGCAGGCGCATTATTATATCTAAAATCTAGTTGTTCTCACGTCGCACTGCTAGGCCGAGCTTCAATCCAAGTTCACTGGTCATACGTCTGCGAACAACATGAACTAAACACTTTACGTAGATTCTCATTACAAGAGAGAGATGAACACACATTACAAGAGAAAACATGGAGATATCTGGAAGTAGAGAGAGAGATATGTGGAAGTAGAGAAGGATAAAAAGAGATAGAAAGATAAAAGGAGGAGGAGATCTCATGGAACCGGGAAATTGTCCGGCTGCAAGGCGCGGACCGAGCATGGAGGTGGCAAATTGATTCTAATCGAAACCAAGCTAAGCTATTGAGAAGAAGAAGAGTAGGAAAGAGAGGAAGGAGACAGAGAGACAGAAAAAAACAAGGCGAGAGTGAGAGAGAGAGAGAGAGAGAGAGAAAGAGAGAGAGAGAGAGAGAGAGAGAGAGAGAGAG
>AVPN01000429.1:28532-44922 GCA_000695325.1 Pleurobrachia bachei | reverse complement strand
TTTGGAGTAGGTGATGGGGAACCCGCGGCTGAGTTGTAATGTGTGTTGTAGTTGTGGTGCCTGCGGGCAATCGGTGTCATCCTCTCTCTGGCATGCTAATAAATCACTACCTAGTAACCTTTTTTCCCAGCAGGTGTGAGTAAAGTGTGTTTAAATTTATATCTACAGGTTTATGGGACCAGTTATTCCACCAGTTTTTATAAGTCCAGTTAATATTGGCTTCTATATATTGTCTTTTTCAACCAGAGTGTTAGTGTGTGTCATATATATGCTTGAGGATATACCGCTCTGATGACCAGGCGGAGCATCGCCAATATTTTGACATGTTTCCGTCGGGTATGGGCGGTATATAAGCGCGAAATATTATTATTATAGGTTTTTTATGATTCGTGATTGTTTTTTCCTTTCTTGCCTCCCTCTAATCACCCAACCCCACTCTTTCCCTCCCTCTAATCAACGAACCCCACCACTTCTCCCTTTATCTAACCACCTAACCCCACCACTTCTCCCTCTAATCACCTAATTAACTAACCCCACCACTCTCCCTTTATCTAGGATATATGGGTCGAGGTGATTCCCGTCACTACTCCCTCCAGTCCCCCCGTGGCAGCGGCGGGAACGGCACCCTAATCCGCTCCACCACCCCGGACCAGTATGACGATGATGACGACCTCCTCCTACCTCGTCCTAACTCCTCCAAATCACCTCTCTCCAAATCGTGTTCCAACCCCCTCCGTCTCATAGTGCTGACGGTGTTTGCACTACTTATATTCATATCAGGAGGACTGTTCCATCTTCTAGTGGTGTCCCTAGGGGAACCGGTGTCACCTCATAAAATAGACAATGTAGCCAGTGTGATAAAGGCAAGTAAGGTGAAGGAGTTTCACACCGCCCTCACACAAAACAGCCATATAGCGGGGAGTGAGGAGAATTACCGGCTGGCTCAGTATATCAGGGATAGGTTGCAGGAATTCGCATTTGATACGGTACGTATGAAGTGGTAACTATGTGGTCGTTATGGGTCTTCTAGCTGATAATTATGGGTCTTAGCTGATAATTTGTGACGGGTTTATACCTGCCTTTTTAAATTTCATTACTAGCTGGGTTTTGTGATTCTAGGTTCCTTTCCTGGGTTCTATTGGGGGGGGCGACATGTTAATTGTTAATAAATCACCTCTTTTTTTCGATTTTGTTAATTAACGTTAATTAACAAAATTAACAAATGCTATAAAACTGTTCTTATTGGTTGATAATACGACTTAAACTGGTTTAATTTTATAGTTTAATAACTCATCTAACACATACATTCCCAAACAAGGCCTCTTCAGATAACCAAAGTCCGACAATCAGGTTTTTTGGCTCAATATCGATGAAAATCCAAAAATTAAAAACATTTCAATTTAGCGTATAAAATCTCACTTTAACGTATTTTTTTCATTAAAAATCGATTCTTTGGATTTAAGAAGTTGATTTACAATGTTTTTGTTGGAGAAAGAACTAACATTTTTCAAAAATCAATTTTTTCGTCAAAGATTGAAAATTTGCTTCGCTACAAATCCTTGTGTTTTTTTAGAAAAACCTATTTTTGGGATATTTTTTGTTTTTAGGTAAATTCATGAGTCTTAGTTAGTTTTTAGGGCTGGAAAATGTCGATTAGGGTCATTTGACTTTAATTGTGGTTTAGCTTGGCTGATTTTTATTAAAATTTACACAATGGCCATTTAATGGAACAAATCGCTGTAGAAAAGCCGTAGTAGAGGTAGTAGGGGTATGCAAATCGTGCAGAAGGAACACCTATGATCGCAGAACAAGTGTTAAATACCAAAAACACGTGTTAAAGGGGTTTTAGATGGAATAAATGGTATTTGTTAACGTTTGTTAACGTTTTGTTAATTTGTTAATAAATCACCTGTTTTCTGGATGTTAATATTAACAAAGTTAACAAAATTAACATGTCGCCCCCCCCGTTCTATTTCTCCAAGTAATAAGTAATAACATTTGACCCCTACTTTACAGGTGGAGATGAAGAATTATTCAATGAGGTTACCCTACCCAGATCCCGAGCATCCTAACTCAGTCAAACTCCTCTCCTCTGAAAATGAGACCCTCCTTCATTCTTGTGCACCTCAAGAGACTCCCCTCACAGGTAACGTGTAGTGATCATGTGATCTCCATATTTGGTAGTGCTCCAAACATGTGTTCTCCATATTTGGTAGTGAACTCGTGTTGACTAAATAAGGTAACATTCCAGATTTTGAAAAGACTCACCCAACTACACCTTTGTTTAACGCGTGGAGCCTACCCGGGACAGTAAAGGCTCCCTACGTGTTTGCTAATAATGCAGAGGAGGCCGATTTCAGTTATCTGGAACGACATAACATATCTGTAAAGGGAAAGGTAAGCTCTGTTCCTAACTTTTCTTTCTTCTAAACATTCCACAAATAAAGCGCTTCTTCTTACCTGCCGTAAATACATAATTAATCACCATCTACTCCAAATATGGTCAATGTTATTTTTGTCTGGCTCGTTTTTGACTCCAAAAAATGACCACTTTTACATTTAGTCATTTTTGGACAACTAAATATTGCCAAATTAACGAAATATTCCGAATTTATTGATAAAAATGTATAATAATCGCTTTTATAACTCTAAAATTCGAATAACTCAATCCGTGAGGTGCCGGTGACAGTATTTGCAAAAACTTGTCCTATTCCGTCAATATTTAATATTTTGTCCTAATTTTTTCAAAAATATGCTCAAAAATCTTCAAATTAAACACATCTCGAATATGTAAGCAAACTTACTCAGTTTATGAGGTGCAAACGGTTTCCAAAGTTACACCGTTTACTTAGAGCTCCTTTTTGACCTTTAGCACCTCACATTTCACAACTACAGTCGGACCCGATTTACCGGGCCCCGATTTACCGGAACCCCGATTTACCGGGAGGATTTCTTTCCCCCTATTTTTTTTGAAAAATTTTCGAAGTTTTGCCGGTTGGGAAACTTGCATTTGCAATTCGCTAGGTCTGTGGGGATCACGTATCGGTTCGTTTCGAACCGTCTAATTAGCGATAGGACATGTGATAAGATGCACCGATTCGAAACACGATTCGAAGGCGGCTGGTATACCTTGGAAAAATTTCATAACATTTTTTTGCAAAATTTTACAGAATCATTGTCAATACTGTGATCGATGCTCCCCGTAAATTTTTAGAGAAATAGTTATTTTTTAACTTTGATACTTCCTCACCCGCTTAGGGTGCCCAGATTCGGCATGGTATCACGTATCGGTTCGTTTCGAAAAGCCTAATTAGCGGCAGGACATGTGATAAGATGCACCGATTCGAAACACGATTCGGACTCGGTAGGGGTGGCTTACCTTAGAAAAAGTTTTTACATATTTTTCAATTTTCTATTTCTAATGACAGAAGCAATGATCATATTGTCATCAATAAATGTATACTATACAGTTAGATGTGTCTTGGTATAGAATTTTGGACAAGTAGGATTTGTGGGTCAGATATATGCTCTACCCCGATATACCGGGCACCCCGATTTACCGGGCAAAATGGCTTCCCCCGAGGATCCCGGTAAATCGGGGTCTGACTGTACTCTTAGCTAGATACATGCAGTAGACTCAAAGCTATTATTTGCACCAAAAAAGTTTGAAAAATATGACTCATCGACTGAGGTGCATCGAAAAAACGATGTTTTCTTAAAACGTCAATAGCACCTCACTGAGTGAGTAGATCATTCTAAAAACGACCTTAAATTGCTCATATGACACCTTAAAACAGTACCTAATCGATTCAAACCCCTTACTCAATCTGTGAGGTGTCCGGAAGAAGTAGGCTAAAATAGGTCGCTTTTGAAGGGCCTGTACCTCACTCCCTGAGTCATTTTTGGTACAAATTATATGCTTATCAGGAGGAAAATTGTCTAATCTTGCTATGTGCCAAGTTTCAACTCTATACTTACTCATTTACCCCGAATGAGTAAGGTATTTAGCTGTAAAACCGACTTGCATCTCACTTTATGAGTAAGTTTGTTTTCCAAAGTCACCTCATCATGTGAGTGAGAAATCATAATAATAATAATAATATTCCGCGCTTATATACCGCCCATACCCAACGGAGACATGTCAAAATATTGACGATGTTCCGCTGAATCATCAGAGCGGTATATCATTCTACTATTTCCCGAAATTTTCGAAATTTTAATTTAAAAGGTATTCCTGTAAACTGAGGGCACCTCACGAGGGCACCTCACGGCATATTTCAGTGTCTAGCACCTCACTGGATTGAGCTAGAGACATCGCGTTTTCACAATAATGAAGTTTTGACAATTTTTCAATTTTTTGAGGTGCTGAGTAAAACTCGGGATGTTGTAGCCTATTTGCTACAGCTCCATGTAAAATTTTGGTCGGCGAGCCAGACAAAAATAACATTGACCATATAATAATTTCTATCCCCCCAGATAGTTCTGGCACGTGTTGGTAGCTCATTCCGGGGAAATAAGGTAGCTGCTGCCGCTGATCGGGGTGCAGTAGGGATAGTACTGTTCAAGGACCTATACAGCCCTGAGGAGACGACCAGGTTTCCTGAGTCGGAGTGGGCTCCTATCTCCAGTGGGGAACGGGGCTCTATATCTCTGTGAGTTTTATATCTAGTGGAGAACGGGGCTCTATATCTCTGTGAGTTGTATAACAAGGTGTTTCAAATTTCAACTAAATTTAAAACTGATCATATTCCAGAAGAGTTTTTGGGGGAGTTTTTCAATTACAGAATTTTTTTTGGATAAAAAATCGCCACGGTTGGTTTACTTTGACATCTTCTAATCCCATCTTATCTCTCTCCTAAGGAATGATGGTGACATGGACAGTACCGGGTGGCCCTCTGTTCTAGATAGTCCGAACAAGAAGACTAGCACCCCACAATACACAGCCATTATCTGCCAACCAATTACAGGGGAGGACGCCCAAGTTCTCCTTCGGGCACTACCTGATAGTGGTTAGTGGTTAGTATAGAATTCAGATATCCTTTGGTATGAGTTTCATAGAACATTCTCCAATTGTTCATTATCCTATCTCCAATGGGTTCTCCATACCGCATACTACACACATCTCTCTAGTCAGCGAGGATGGGCTTGTGGTTTCACCCATTCGCTCGGAACTGAACATTGAACAACACATCTCTCCAGTATCGTCCATTATCCCTACCACTTCATATCTCTCTGCAGGTGTAAACCCGGAATGGAACGTTGGTGTGATGGAGGGGGAGACAATTAACGTAGGAGGAGAAGATGACTCCCCATTGTTAGAGGTGACTGTGTCCAACGTGGTTAAAAGGGTCAACGTGACCAATGTTATTGGGACTATTGTTGGACAGGTGGAGCCTGACCGGTGGGTCATACTAGGTAAGGGGGTGAATTTGGGTTTGCCCCCTCATTTCTCTGCCTCCTGTCTCGCACCACTTATGTAACCCCTTGTTTATTGTATTGTTCATACTATTATGGGGGGCGCGGCGGCGGTGTAACAGCACAACTTGTTTACTGCTCATGGCGCTTTTCAATACAATCACAGCTTTACCAGGAAACCAGAAAGAGAGAGCCTTACACATTTATATGTAACATCAGAGCTACACAAACAGTAAATACACGAAGTCACAAACGTTAAACATATGATACCCCTTGTGTCCGCTAGGTAACCCCTTGTATCTCCTAGGTAACCACAGAGACGCATGGACCTACGGGGCAATAGACCCTGGTAGCGGTACAGCAGCAATGTTGGAGGTCGCCCGATCTCTGGGAGAGTTTCTGGAGAAGGGATGGAGACCGAGGAGGACGATTAAGGTGGCCAGTTGGGACGCCGAGGAATGGGGACTCATGGGATCCATTGAGTGGGTGGAGGAATACAGGTAATATGGTGAGGTCTTATGGGATCCATTGAGTGGGTGGAGGAATACAGGTAACATGTGCAATATATTGGTAGCGACTTACTACCTAGCTTTACCCCTCGAGGGGTAAAGCTAGGTAGTAAGTCGCTCTCTCCAGCGGGCAGAGTCTAATAATAAGACTGTGGTCTTCCCTTGTGTGGCGTTTTTTCTCAATTATTTACTCCCCACGGCCCACTCTTACAGTCACCCTCCTCTAACCTCTTCCCCTCTCTATCTCCCACGTACTCACACTCTCACTCGTCCATTCCCACTCAGGTTTCCGCTCCGTTCCAAGGCGGTTATCTATGTTAACACTGATGTCGCCGAGGGAGGACACTGCCACGAGGTCATGGCCTCTGGATCCCCCATGTACGATAGGTTAACAACGGGGGTACTGAATAAGGTTAACGGTGTTAACGCATCTACAGCTCTCCCTCTCTCCGGAAGTAAGCACTGCGAATTAATCTTTGATCTGTTTTCCCGTTGTTTTTCATCAGCTACCTCCTCCCCGGTCGGTCGCCCTTGTCCTTGGCTGTAGAAGATGGGGTGCAGACACAGATACTAGAGAGGGGGAGGGTGGGCGAACACCCTTCCTGGTATCCACCCTCACGGTTTTAAACCTGACCCCCCACCAGGTGGTTCTGACATGTTTAGTTTCTACTGCTACGCGGGGGTGTCGGTAGTAGATATCAACTGTAACTCTTTCGACAACGTGTACCACACACTACATGATAACAGACACCTGTTAGACCTGGTTGATCCTGAATATAAGAGCCTTGCTAAAGTTGCCTCTGCACTTGTCCAGGTAAAAAGGTGTGAAGAGGTTTGAACTTCTCGTGTTATCCCACTTTCAAATTAAAGTGATGCGCCGACAAACTGACTGCTCTCGTGAACTCAGTGTCCTTCAATTCCCTAGACTGACATCTCTACTCCAGCTTTTCCAGCTACTCCCCTATCATAAGATCTTGTGACCTCTTCGGCCTTCCCCCTAAACTATCCCTCTCACCTAGGTTGTGGTGAATGCGAGTGAGAGTGTGTTGATACCAGGTAATGTTGAGGTCTACGCAGCAAGGATCTCAGAGTGGTGGTTCCAACACAGACCAGGTAGCTAAATAATTAGTAATTAATTAGCGTCATACCCATACCCGGGTGGTATGTGGTTTGCTCAGCTTGTGGCTAAGTAACCCAAAAACAATTGGTGGGTTAATTAAACTATAAGATCCCGGATAATATACTCACTATGTCAATCCTGAACTAATAACCTCCCCTTCTTCTATAATTAGGTCTGGTGGAGGTTCTTATCACACTGGGAGAGAAGGAAAGTGCCCTAAATCCGGTTGATACTGCCATCTCAAATCTCAACGAAGCTGCCAAGCAGTTCAAGGTTAGTGCTGCAACTATAGTGACCTTTCATTCCCTAAATTTCACTTGGTTTCAAAATCACCCCTTTTATTGCGTGAGCTACCTATATTAACTTACACCCTGTTCATTAAAAGAACTATTCACATAGATGTACACGTGTGCTATCTCTGTCTATAATGCAGTACCCCCTAATATACTCCCATTTTTTGACAATTTTTCAATTTTTTGAGGTGCTGAGTAAAACTCGGGATGTTGTAGCCTATTTGCTACAGCTCCATGTAAAATTTTGGTCGGCGAGCCAGACAAAAATAACATTGACCATATAATAATTTCTATCCCCCCAGATAGTGCTGGCACGTGTTGGTAGCTCATTCCGGGGGAACAAAGTTGCAGCTGCAGCTGACCGGGGTGCAGTAGGGATAGTTCTGTTCAAGGACCTATACAGCCCTGAGGAGACGACCAGGTTCCCTGATTCGGAGTGGGCTCCTATATCCAGTGGGGAACGGGGCTCTATATCTCTGTGAGTTCTAGCATCTTCAAATAAAACTTTTTTCCATGTTTCAACTAAATTTAAAACTGATCATATGTTCCAAAAGAGTTTACAGAATTTCGTTTTTTTTTCTTCTAATCCCCTCTAATTTCTCTCTTCTTACAGGAATGATGGTGACATGGACAGTACCGGGTGGCCCTCTGTTCTAGATAGCCCGAACAAGAAGACTAGCACCCCTAAATACACAGCCATTATCTGCCAACCTATTACAGGGGAGGACGCTCAAGTTCTCCTTCGGGCCCTACCTGATACTGGTTAGTAATTCAGGAACCTTCTGAATCAGGAAATACTGGTTCCTGATTGGCTAATAATCAGTCACGTGACCTAAATAATGAGTTCTGATTGGTTGTTTACTTGTGTCGGTCGGTAATTCGGTTGGTTTCTGTTACACACATCTCTCTCTGCAGGGGTAAACCCGGAGTGGAATGTTGGTGTGATGGAGGGGGAGACAATTAACGTTGGAGGAGAAGATGACTCCCCGTTGTTAGAGGTGACCGTGTCCAATGTGGTCAAAAGGGTCGATGTGACCAATGTTATTGGGACTATTGTTGGACAGGTGGAGCCTGACCGATGGGTCATACTAGGTAAGCAGTAAGGTAGTATTATTTGGATACGAAGTCCCTTCTTTTCTCTGTCTCCTATCTCGCAACACTTCTGTAACCCCTTGTTTACTGCTCATGCTGTTGAATACAATCACAGCTTTTCCAGGGAATAGAGAGCCTTACACGTTTTCATGTAACATCAGAGCTTTACAAACACACGACGTCACAAACATACACCCCCCCCCCCTATGGATAACACAAACTAACAAATAACCCCCTCCCCTGTCTCCTGAGTCCCAGGTAACCCTCTGTCTCTCACAGGTAACCACAGAGATGCGTGGACCTACGGGGCGATAGACCCTGGTAGTGGGACAGCAGCAATGTTGGAGGTCGCCCGATCTCTAGGGGAGTTTCTGGAGAAGGGATGGAGACCGAGGAGGACCATTAAGGTTGCCAGTTGGGATGCTGAGGAATGGGGACTAATGGGGTCCATTGAGTGGGTGGAAGAGTACAGGTAATATTATGGGTTCCATTGAGTGGGTGGAGGAATACAGGTACAGTCACGTGACCTCAATAACGCGTTCTGATTGGTTGTTTGCTTGCCCGGTCGGCTCCCATCCCACGTTCTCATAATCACCCTATCATATTCCTACAGGTTTCCGCTCCGTTCCAAGGCGGTTATCTATGTTAACACTGATGTCGCCGAGGGAGGACACTGCCACGAGGTCATGGCCTCTGGATCCCCCATGTACGATAGGTTAACCACGGGGGTACTGAATAAGGTTAACGGAGTTAACGCATCTACAGCTCTCCCTCTCTCCGGAAGTAAGCACTGCGAATTAATCTTTGATCTGTTTTCCCGTTGTTTTTCATCAGCTACCTCCTCCCCGGTCGGTCGCCCTTGTCCTTGGCTGTAGAAGATGGGGTGCAGACACAGATACTAGAGAGGGGGAGGGTGGGCGAACACCCTTCCTGGTATCCACCCTCACGGTTTTAAACCTGACCCCCCACCAGGTGGTTCTGACATGTTTAGTTTCTACTGCTACGCGGGGGTGTCGGTAGTAGATATCAACTGTAACTCTTTCGACAACGTGTACCACACACTACATGATAACAGACACCTGTTAGACCTGGTTGATCCTGAATATAAGAGCCTTGCTAAAGTTGCCTCTGCACTTGTCCAGGTAAAAAGGTGTGAAGAGGTTTGAACTTCTCGTGTTATCCCACTTTCAAATTAAAGTGATGCGCCGACAAACTGACTGCTCTCGTGAACTCAGTGTCCTTCAATTCCCTAGACTGACATCTCTACTCCAGCTTTTCCAGCTACTCCCCTATCATAAGATCTTGTGACCTCTTCGGCCTTCCCCCTAAACTATCCCTCTCACCTAGGTTGTGGTGAATGCGAGTGAGAGTGTGTTGATACCAGGTAATGTTGAGGTCTACGCAGCAAGGATCTCAGAGTGGTGGTTCCAACACAGACCAGGTAGCTAAATAATTAGTAATTAATTAGCGTCATACCCATACCCGGGTGGTATGTGGTTTGCTCAGCTTGTGGCTAAGTAACCCAAAAACAATTGGTGGGTTAATTAAACTATAAGATCCCGGATAATATACTCACTATGTCAATCCTGAACTAATAACCTCCCCTTCTTCTATAATTAGGTCTGGTGGAGGTTCTTATCACACTGGGAGAGAAGGAAAGTGCCCTAAATCCGGTTGATACTGCCATCTCAAATCTCAACCAAGCTGCCAAGCAGTTCAAGGTTAGTGCTGCAACTATAGTGACCTTTCATTCCCTAAATTTCACTTGGTTTCAAAATCACCCCTTTTATTGCGTGAGCTACCTATATTAACTTACACCCTGTTCATTAAAAGAACTATTCACATAGATGTACACGTGTGCTATCTCTGTCTATAATGCAGTACCCCCTAATATACTCCCATTATTATATTCCCCCATTGTTGTTTGCTTTGCTTTGTACTTACCTCTTACGTGCTCTACAGGCAAATGTATACGACCCCCTTTCTTCTGAGAGCGACCCGGCGGAGGTCCGAAGGGTAAACGATATTCTTCTCCAATTCGATAGGGTCTTCCTGACTGATTCCCAAGTCCCAGGGACTAACTCCTTCTATTCTCGGCACCTCCTTGTATCTCCCAGTGCTGACGATATCTACGCAGGTAGGGATGTGAAAATATAAAGTCACCAGAGAGATTACCATGGCAACCAATTAAATTAATTGATTATTTATTAGAAACAATCGATTTATTGCTATGTGTTTTTGGTAAACAATATCGTTTCAGGGAGTGGATTTCCGTCTCTCAAGTGGCTCGTCTCAAATAAAGACTTGATTACAAAAGATCAGGCTTTGTATCAGTTAGAATTAGTTAGGTGGTCGGTAAAGTCAGCTAGGGACATTTTATTGTTTAATTAATAGTTACTGATAATAAACAATTTGTTGCTTTTAATGATACTTAATGTTATTTAATTGTTGTGGTGAAGTAGTATTTAAAAATTCGTTGATTTCCAGCGAATATATTGTTTCTGTATATACCCGCTTTTAGCTTTACACTTTTACTTAACAGATTAAAGATGTTCTTGATTTACTTTTCCCTTCCCCACTCTCCGTCCCCCCTGATGAAGTTTCTCAACTTCCCAAATCGGCAGCTCTCCAATATACCATGTCATTTCCCTCTTCCCGGATCTAATAACTCACCTCCCACTCTAGCTCTCTCCAAAATGTCATTTCTGGATGAGTTGACGGAGCTCACCAAGACAGCTCCTTCCATTGACCCTGAACTGGTGGGATTTGCAGATGAGAATGCCTTTCTATCCGCCAAGGGAACGGTAAGATATTGAGTAAAATGTGGCGGAGCACTCCTTACTCAGTTCCACCATATCAAATTTAACAAAACATCTTGCACCCCACCAGGCACCTCTAACCCCAATATATCCCCCCACCAGGTACGTCCCTATCACATACTCTCTCTCCCCTCCAGGCACGTCCCTATCACATCCGCCCTAACCCCAATATATCCCTTGCACCAGGCACGACCCTATCATATCCTAGATGATGCTGATATGGGTGTCCCTACCTCCCGGAAGGAGTTGTGGGGGGAGGACACCACCCAGGCCGATGATGGAGCGGTGGCTGCGCTGGCAAGGAACCTGGATGAGCGGCTGGATAACTTTGGGAGTGAGAATGAGAGTGGTGATAATGAGAGTGATATTGGAGATGAGGAGATGGTAGAGAGTGATAGTAATGAAGAGGGTGAGGGATATGAGACTGGTGATTCACAAGAGGAAGAAGATGTTGAATCTCCTGAGGAGGAGGGAGAGTTGAAGATTGTTAAAAAGGTAATAAAAATAATACTAATAATAAGTTATGACATCAATGTCATCTCATATATTTTCTCAAATTTCTCTACCCTTCAACCAAGGTGGATGGTGCGAGTGAGGAGATGAAGCGTGCAGCTGTTAAACACCAAGTTACAACGTGGGATAGGTTGGTTCAGCTGAGGTTGAAATTACAACCCTCCCTTCAAGCTGCTTCAAGGTTGCCGTGTGCTGCTAAGAAGGCTAAATACATGTCCGGTGACGTTTCACAGGTATGAGATGAGATCAGGAATTTTTGAGTTTTGTTGATTTCTTCTATTCATTGCAAATTTGATCCTTCTAAGTTCTCTCACTCGAGTGTGCACTCCCCCCTTGATATTTAACATATATTTCCCAGGGTCACCGTCAATCCATCATCACCAACCTCCAGCACTCTCTGGACCAACTATTGGATCTGAAGGAGGCCCTTATCGATGAAAACAGGGACATCAAGGCTACAATGTCAGGAAAGAAACAGTCCAGTGATGATGATGAAGAGATTCCCTCGGACACGGACGAGGATTCAGAGGAAGAGAATGAGGAGGAGGATGTCAGACCAAAACGGAAACGAAAACAACCCTCTGATTTCTATCAATCACATCTTGTGGAGCAAGGAGACAAGTTTGAAAAGTTCAAGTCAGACACTATTTCCAAGTGGTACGAACAGACTAAAGTTGTGGCCAAGAAGTCGTCTTTCATGAACAAGGAAACAACCGTACTGGATCAGATAAACCATATCTTGTCCAACAAGGAACGGCTAACAACCCGAACCCTTCAAAACCGGAACTCTGTCCACGTTTTCGGGGAAGGATTAGAAGATGATATCTCAGATAACAGAGAGTTTTTCAATGATGACGACTTCTACCAGCAACTCCTCCGTGAGATTATAGATAAAAAGATGGGGGCGATAGACAAAAGTGATCCAGATGCTATGGGGAGGCAGTGGGTGGAGCTGGAGAAGCTGAAGATGAAAAGTAAGAAGAAAGTGGTAGATACAAAGGCTAGTAAAGGTCGGAAAATGAGATATGAAGTTCATAGTAAGTTGCTGGGATTTGTTGCGCCTGTTTCGACTGAGACTCTGTCTGACGCGAGGCAGGATGAACTGTTTAAGAGTCTGTTTGGAGGGTGCAAGAAGTTGTGAGAGAGAGAGTGAGAGAGAGAGGGGGAGACCGTTAATTTATTGAATGTCTTTTATCCATTTTTAGACTCAGGGTTGAAATAATAACAGTCACCCTGTCACAAATTCTTTTGTCTCAACTTGAAATTCCCACTGCTAACCCTCTATTTATGTATCTAGCTACCATGTCAAAACTACTACTGTAATGGCGAGTAAAAGATTACAAAATCCGGCCAAGAGGCCTCCTATCAGGCAGACTGTGTTCAGTGTGAAGGCCCCACCCAAGCTAGCTGCAGGAGCCCCTCCTATGGACAGGTTAGTACTCTAAACAGCGATAAAGTAGGGTAACATATCAGTAACATGAACGGTCGCGGTCCCCGTCAAACTAAGACAGTGAATCACCAAAGGGAATGAAATAGAATCAGTCGTCAAATGTTAACTTTACCTTTTTCTAAACTACCAGTTTCATTCCCGACTCAGGTTTCTGAATTTTGGACAGCGAGTTCTCCATCAGCTGACATGTACTACGTTTCGTAAGATAGTTGTGGGATCTTCTATCTTCATCTTCCCCATGGGGACACACTTTCTTGAATACAGGTGTGATATTTACTTATTTTAGTTGGGAGATAGAGATAAGAGAGGGTAAGAAGGAGAGAAAAGCCACCTCCATCACTAAAAAAATATACTCTCGAACAGTCCCATCCCTCTAAAATCCACACCCCCGTTGTATTGACAGTTTCAAGCGACTCAACACTTTCCCCACACTTAGGAACACTCGGTACAACTACCAAGTGCAACAGTCCACGTTCTTCAAGGACACTCTGGAATGTGTTAAAAGGAGTGGAGATGTCTTGGGAACGTATGGGAGGGAAATAAAACTGGGACGAACCAGTATCTGGACCATGACATCCGGATTTGTGCCTTGGGTGAGTGTTTAGTTCTCTTTTCACATAGCTCCCTGTCTTCTGATTCTTACATCACCTAAAAACTAACCCCCCCCAGCTATCAGAGCGACATGTTTGGCTGCGTTTCCACGGTAACCACGGGGAAGGCTGGATCAGAATGGGTCTCTCCCGTTCTAATTTTGTGATGGCACAAGAATCAGTGAACGAGCTGGCAAGGGAATCTAAACGGCAGATGAAGTTGGAACTGCAGCAGATCCAGGAGCTGGCGAATGAGGCGACTGGTGGTGGGGCATCGAGTGCTAGTGAGGCATCTAGTGGGGCAACCGAGGGTGCAACAGAGGGGGCGACTGGTGGTGGGGCATCGAGTGAGACATCTGGTGACGCAACTAGTGGTGTAATAACGGAGGAGGCTGCTGCAGTTGCTGAGGTAGCAGTTGACGGGGTGGAGTCAACAGTCAATACTACCGAGGTAAGTCATCTGACCACCTTCTGCTATCTGTTGAGTTGATGATGTTATTTTAACCTTCAATAATTCAATAATTTATTTATTGCCAGGCTGTTACTCAAGATAAAGTTGAAGAAGAGTCCCTGGTTGAAGAGGACTCAGTAGCAATTTACGAGTCAATGGGGACTGCTTCCATATTTGAGAAGATTGCTAAAGCAAAGGAAAATGCAGACAAGAAACAGATGGACCAGGTTCGGGAAAGGCAACAACTTATTTTCTAATCTCACTTTCACCCGTTTTCTCTTGTTATGTCAACAAGTTTTCTCTCTTTCTTTTCTCTAAAATTATTTCCCACAATCAGGCTAAAATATATAAACGAGAGTTTAAGAAGCTCTACCCAACTCTCCCTGACGACTACACCCAAAACGACCTGGACGAGGCCATGAAACTACGTCAAGACAAGGAGGTAGACCTGGAGTTGTTCGACCGAACATGGAATCTCCGATCAGTCACCATCCACCCCAAGAAAACTACAAACGAGGAAACTCCTCCAGTGTTTGTGTTGTTGGACCTAGATAGTGATTATGAAGATGTAGAGCATGGCCCAACGGCATATCTGCTTAGGACACCCTTCTTTTCTATACCTAAACCTAGGTCCTGGAGACCTGCTGTCGAGAAGAGATTAGTAGAGTTGTCATGAGAGACATGTGTTTGTGTGATTTGTAAAGAGTTTTGTACCCTGTGTTAAAATTAAGTTATGATCCGGAAAAGATATGATATGTTCTCGGGACCCATTCCTATCCTTCTTGTCATAAACCCTAACCCCTCTATGTTTTCAATAAATCCTAACCCCCTCTGTTTTCTAGCCATGTTACACCGTTTTCTCCTCCTTACCATCCTACTCCCCGCTGTTATCGTCTCCAGTGAAGGACTCTTCAACTTCAAGAACGGCTTCCCAAGTGTCACCAAAATATTCAGCTCCATGGGCAAGATGATGAACGACCTCTTTCCCTGTGGATACAGCTGCCCAAATGGTGGATATCCCACCGCTAAACTGGTAAACAACCAACCAGAACTCGTTATTTTCCAGTGCACTGACCAATAGTCCCAATCAGGGACCAGTATTTCTTGTTTCAGGGATATAAAGCCACCCCTAACGGCTGTGGATCGATTGATACCACCATGTTTGCCCGGGATCTGGCTAGTTATGTCCCACAAGTGGAACAGTGCTGTAATGTTCACGATGAGTGCTACGGAACTTGTTCTAGCGGTAAATACAAATGTTTGTGTGTCGTGTACCTCCCGTGCGTCCATCCAGAAGTGCTGTCGTTTTGGGAGTAGCGATCTCTTGATGTCACAGCCCCCCACCCTCGCCCTCCCCCCCCCAATTCGTCCACAATTTAAAGTTCCCCTCAGGTAAAAATAAGTGTGATGCATCCTTCAGGGAATGCTTGAGGGGAGTCTGTACTACTGCTAAACAGCTGATAAAGGCAGTAGGAGGGAAGTTTGATGTTAGTGAGATGTGTGAAGCTGCTATTACTGGGGTGACGGCTGTAGTCCAGACAGGGGGATGTCCCGCGTATAGGAGCGCTCAGGAGGCAGCATGTGTGTGCGCTAGTGGGCCCAATGAACTGTGATCAGAATTTAGAAAAACTTCTTCCTGATATTAACTCACTTTTTGACTAAATAATTTAATCCCCTAATAATAAATATATTACCCTAATATTCAGTTTAGTAGTGTGTATAAATAGTTTTCAGATTTTGATGTTTCAGTGTTTGTGTGGTTTATAATCGTTGCATTTCTATTATTATGAGCATTATGTCAGCCTGGACCCTATCCCATCACCCTGTCCCATTACCCTGTTTGGTCTATTACTAAGCTTCCCCTCGCAATATTTAGCTGCTCTTGAGCTGCCAGCATGGTCTTGCTGCTCAACTATACCGTCTTGTAGTTGGAGTTGAAGACGAGGATTAAGGTAATATAGAGGGGGAACCAATTAGAACTCGTTATTTAGGTGACGTGACTGGTTATTAGCCAATCAGGGACCAGTATTTCCTGATTCGGTCGGTTCGGAGTACTTGATCTAAGAAGTTGATAATGGAAAGATATGCTATTATCACTGCGCTGGCAAGCGCAAAGGTTGCCATCCCCCCCCCCCCCA
>AVPN01000429.1:4131-28036 GCA_000695325.1 Pleurobrachia bachei | reverse complement strand
CCGGTGCCAAAGGTAGCTCAAATAGTATGGCAACCTTTCCGGCCTACTAATTTTAATTAGTTTTGGTATAATAGAGATAACCCATTACTGATTGTTTAACCCTACCTCCCCCCTCCGCCAGGTGAAAGCAAAACAGCAGAAGCAGACATTCTGCAAGAATGAGTACAATGTAACGGGATTGTGTAACAGACAGAGTTGTCCTCTAGCTAACAGTCGCTACGCTACCATCCGGGAGGAAAAAGGTAATTTCAAGAGATATCATGAATTTAATCCTATCATGTTTCTGTCTAAGTTGTTAGTTACCCACGGTTGTCAAATCTCAAGGGAATCTCAAAAGAACAATTCCAAGAAGAACAAATCTCCTCTAGTTCCTCAGTTGATTCGCTTGAAGCTGTGTATGAACATCTCTCCTCCTCAGGTGTGTGTTATCTGTACATGAAAGTGATAGAGCGAGCCCACGCTCCCAAGCAGATGTACGAAAAGATCAAATTGCCCCGGAACTATGAGAAGGCTCTCGCACTGGTAAGATTCACTCCTGTTACCGTCCTGAGTCATGAGTCATGAGTCATCATGACCAATGGGATGAGTTCTATGGTTCTCCATTCTTTTCCCCATATAGTTTGAACTTTCGATTCTCCCTTCCAAAACACTAAGCCCCCCCCCCTCGGTCCCAATTTCTGCACTCCCAAAACTTAACACCCACTCGGCCTCCCAAGATGCCTCACCGCCAAAGTACTAACTCCAACTCCTTCTCCCCAGATCGATGAGAACCTGATCTACTGGCCGAACTTTACCGTCCACAAGTGCAAACAAAGGTACACCAAGATCATCCAGTACCTGATTAGAATGAGGAAATTGAGGAAAAAGAACACCAAGAAACTTGTCTCACGTGATCTAAAGGTATGTTGTTCTCTCACACAAATATCACCGTGTTTACCATGGTTACTGCTGCAGAACCTCTCACAGACAAACAATTGAACAAATAAACAAACAAACAAACAAACAAACAAAACCCCTCTCTCCCAGATGGAGAAGAGAGAGTCAAGAAGGGAGGCTAAGGCCCTCGCTGCTGCTCAGTTGGATCAATCTATTGAGAAGGAGCTGCTGGAGAGACTCAAGAAGGGAACGTATGGTGATATCTACAATATCAACCAGGATATCTTTGAGAAGGTCGTCGAACAGGTAATTGTTTTACTGGTAACAGATCAAGAGGATGCAAATCGATTAAGACACAAAAGTCTCAAAAAGTAACAACAGGGTCTTTTTCATTCTGATTTCTTTCAAACCAACTTCCCCGAATTCCTCACTTTTATCACCCTATCTCCCCAAATTCCTCACTTTTACCACCCCCTAGGAGGAGGAAGAAGAGGAGGAAGAGGAATCTGAGTTCGTGGAGGACTTTGACGAGAGTGATCTTGAGGATATAGAGGATTACGAGTTGGAAATGGAGACTGAAACAGCTTCTGGAAAAGCCAAACAAAAGATCAAAGTCGGAGCCTGAGATAATATCTGTGTTTTTTAAATCACCACCTCGATCGTTCTGTAACAACACATTTAATTTATTTCTTTTACAGCCCTGACCAGTGTTATTAGACAAGTTTAGTTTTCTTGAAACTCACCTCCCAATATCCCCCATCTCTAATCAAATCTCTATCTAGCATGATACCAAGGATATGAAGTGTCTGAGAGGGTTTCACTGTTATGCCCGGGGTTTATCCCGTCAGCTCTCAACTGCAGCAGCACCTCAATCCGCAAACAACCCTACCTCCACATGCAACCCTAACTCCGCAAACAACCGAACCTCTGCAACCAACCCGAAACCTCCACAACAACTAATAAACACTGCTCTCCGCGATCTAGTGGCTCGGAATTTCCCCGCCTCTCAGCTTTGTTTCGCGTATGGCTCCAAGATACTCCACCAAACAAACAACCTACCCACGGATGACACCATGACAGACCTGATCTTTGTACCCCGAAACTCCCAGGCGTGGCATGAAAAGAACTTTAAACAGAATTCCAGCCACTACTCTGGGTTAATGAGGTTTATTGGGCCGGGAGGAGTGGCGTCTTTTCAGGAGGCCGGGAGAGCGTATTGTGTGTTTAATCCGTATGTTGAGGTGGAGGGAACGTTATTAAAGTACGGTGTGATCAGTGAACATCATCTTTATAATGGTGAGTCAGAGTGAGCATCATCTCTATAACGGTGAGTTAAAGTGAACATCACCTCTATAACGGTGAGTTAGAGCTTCCCCAACTGGCTTGGTTACGAAATTATCCCCCTTTCACGTACTGGTAAGGGAGGGGTTACTTCGTTACCAACAACTGGTCCCCTACCTGAGTTAAATTCCCCTCCCTTCCTCCTAGATTAAAGTCCCCCTCCATCTCTTAGTCCTATCTGTTACAATCTCCTCATTAGTCATTAACCGTATCTCCCTTCCCCCGATCAGATCTTGAGAAATGGGACACTCTGTACGTGGCGGGCCGGCTACACAAACCCGTCATGATCCTCCAAAAGGACCCAACATTCAGACTGGAGTACATCAAACGGAATCTCAGGTACATATTTTTTACATACCTATTTACCTGGCAAAACCCATTCCCCCGAGCATCCTGGTAAATTGGGATGAGACTGATAATCCCTGCACAGTGCACACACATAAATGGTGAAAGCCTGGTCTTGGTGTTTGTATTGCAAAAACTATCAGATGCCGTTTCGACAGATTCTGTCGAAGCGGCGTTTTGATAGTCTCTACTAAAACACAAGGATTGTTTCTATTCCAAATTACTGGTATAAATAGGGACGTAAACCAATTAGTGTGGCCTGTATTGGCTGGGCCATTTGATTGGTGTACTGGACGAGTAAAAGACAGGGATCCCCACTTGTTAATGCGCTTCTTGTTATGTTCAATGAGCAACAAAAGCCATTATATGAACCAGAATTGGGGTGTCTGACTCGACGGAGAACATTCATCTGTAAATAGTAGAGTCGATAAGTAGATCTTACCCTCTCAATTGTTCCAGTTGTGTTATCTGTACATGAAAGTGATAGAGCGAGCCCACGCTCCCAAGCAGATGTACGAAAAGATCAAATTGCCCCGGAACTATGAGAAGGCTCTCGCACTGGTAAGATTCACTCCTGTTACCGTCCTGAGTCATGAGTCATGAGTCATCATGACCAATGGGATGAGTTCTATGGTTCTCCATTCTTTTCCCCATATAGTTTGAACTTTCGATTCTCCCTTCCAAAACACTAAGCCCCCCCCCCTCGGTCCCAATTTCTGCACTCCCAAAACTTAACACCCACTCGGCCTCCCAAGATGCCTCACCGCCAAAGTACTAACTCCAACTCCTTCTCCCCAGATCGATGAGAACCTGATCTACTGGCCGAACTTTACCGTCCACAAGTGCAAACAAAGGTACACCAAGATCATCCAGTACCTGATTAGAATGAGGAAATTGAGGAAAAAGAACACCAAGAAACTTGTCTCACGTGATCTAAAGGTATGTTGTTCTCTCACACAAATATCACCGTGTTTACCATGGTTACTGCTGCAGAACCTCTCACAGACAAACAATTGAACAAATAAACAAACAAACAAACAAACAAACAAAACCCCTCTCTCCCAGATGGAGAAGAGAGAGTCAAGAAGGGAGGCTAAGGCCCTCGCTGCTGCTCAGTTGGATCAATCTATTGAGAAGGAGCTGCTGGAGAGACTCAAGAAGGGAACATACGGTGATATCTACAATATCAACCAGGATATCTTTGAGAAGGTCGTCGAACAGGTAATTGTTTTACTGGTAACAGATCAAGAGGATGCAAATCGATTAAGACACAAAAGTCTCAAAAAGTAACAACAGGGTCTTTTTCATTCTGATTTCTTTCAAACCAACTTCCCCGAATTCCTCACTTTTATCACCCTATCTCCCCAAATTCCTCACTTTTACCACCCCCTAGGAGGAGGAAGAAGAGGAGGAAGAGGAATCTGAGTTCGTGGAGGACTTTGACGAGAGTGATCTTGAGGATATAGAGGATTACGAGTTGGAAATGGAGACTGAAACAGCTTCTGGAAAAGCCAAACAAAAGATCAAAGTTGGAAACTGAGAAGACATCTGTGTTTTTTAAATCACCACCTCGATCGTTCTGTAACAACATTTAATTTATTTCTTTTACAGCTCTGACCAGTGTTATTAGACAAGTTTAGTTTTTCTGAAATGATTTCGTTCAATTAAACTCACCTCCCGATATATTTCATCTAGCATGGTATCCAGAGTATGAAGTGTCTGAGAGGGTTTCACTGCTATGCCCGGGGTTTCTCCCGTCAACTCTCAACTGCAGCAGCACCTCACTCCACAAACAACCCTACCCCCTCAAACAACCCTACCTCCGCAAACAACTCTACCTCCGCAAACAGCCCGAAACCTCCACAACAACAACTAATCAACACTGCTCTCCGCGATCTAGTCGCTCGGAATTTCCCCGCCTCTCAACTCTGCTTCGCGTATGGCTCCAAAATACTCCACCAAACTAACAACCTACCCACGGATGACACCATGACAGATCTCATCTTTGTACCCCGGAACTCCCAGGCGTGGCATGAGGAGAACTTTCAACAGAATTCCAGCCACTACTCCGGATTAATGAGGCTTATCGGACCGGGAGGGGTGGCGTCTTTTCAGGAGGCTGGGAGAGCGTATTGTGTGTTTAACCCCTATGTTGAGGTGCAGGGAACGCTACTGAAGTACGGTGTGATCAGTGAACATCACCTCTATAACGGTGAGTTAGAGTCCCTTTGCCAGGAGTAAAATCCCCTCCTCTTAGTCAAACGGGGTATCAGTTGAGTAGGAGTTCACAATATTTTACCCGACTAACGCATTGCCCACTATAACCCACTCTATTTCTTAATTGTTGATTCTAGGTCTATATGTTACAGTCACTTCATTACCCGTATCTCTCCTCCGACCAGATCTTGAGAAATGGGACACTCTGTACGTGGCGGGTAGGCTACACAAACCCGTAATGATTCTCCAAAAGGACCCAACATTCAGACTGGAGTACATCAAACGGAATCTCAGGTACACATTTTTAACATACAAATTTACCGGGCAAGACCCTTACCCCCGAGTATCCCGGTAAATCGGAATCCGACTGTTTGGTGAGCGCCTGGTGTGTTAATTAGAAAAACCATCTGTCGAAGCGGCGTTTTGATAATCTCAACTAAAACACAAGGATTGTTTCTATTCCAAATTACTGATATAAACTCTGATCTAAACCAATTAGTACGGCCAGTATTGGCTGGGCCATTTGATTGGTGCACTGGACGAGCAAAATAGACAGGGATCCCCGCTTGTTAATGCGCTTCTTGTTATGTTCAATGAGCAACAAAAGCCATTAATTATTAATTATCAATTAATTATATGAACCAGAATTGGGGTGTCTGACTCGACGGAGAACATTCATCTGTTAACAATTCGTTGTATTGTGCAACAGCACATTCAACTCGGTAAAGCGTTCGTCTTGAGCTCGAAAGGTGTGAACCATGAAGGTGGCTCGAAATTTTACCATTTTTGGGTTTTAACTGTCAATCAATCCTTTCTTTTTGTTCTTAGAGTCGAAAGAATTTACAAAGAATGTTGTAAAACACCTAAAAAATTGTACAGAAACACAATCCTATAAAAAGTTTCTGGTGACCAATGAAATCCATTTTCAACGCTTTTCATAGTGTACCCACTATTTGATAGAAACCAGTCACTATCCTGCTCTACCAAACTCTCATAGAGTGAGTATGAGCTACAAAATTAAGTACCAGCCCTGTATTTGAAATATAGGACTCCCTACCCCGTATCAATCAGTCTACTGTTTCTCAATCTCAGGGCAGGAGATACACAGTTCAAACACTCCAACGGTCCATGGTCTAATTTAGTGTGAGCAATTTCTGTAGAATGACGTGTGACATCACCCCTCAGAATGACGTCATCACATGATATGACGTCATTTTCCTTGTCTGACAAGTGGTGATTTATAGTGTCCTTTTCTGGGGTGGTGAGTTCTTCTGGATCAATGAGGGTGTCAATCATGTCAAGAGTTAGGAGCCGTAGTCGCCGTATTTCTCCTCTTAGCTCCTCATTTTCTCTCTGAAAAAGTGCAAGGTGTTGAAGCAGCTACGATGGCACAGTGCACACCCAATTCTTCGTTTACTGAAGTTCTTGGTAAAACCCAAACACATCACTAAATCAACTTTATAACTTAGATCACAAAAGCAGGATATTGTACATCTAAAAAGTTTTCAAAGACAGATATCGTACCTGTAGAGAAGTGATCCGAAGGTAGGCAACACCAGCAAGGATCAATAACCCCACGACGAGCCATGTCAGTACCGGGGTAAAGGGTAGCAATAGTTCCATGTTATCTGGGGGCCTTTCTTACTATCATGGCTTATCTCGTGGGAGGGAAGGAATAAATCTAAGATATCGTGGAATTTAAAAGGACGGAATAGAGATGAAAAGTCAAAAGAAAGCAAAGATCACGATGTTTCATGTTTAATCGGGACAAAGTAGGTTTAGGGTTAGTTAGGTAAAGCATACACCAGGCTATCAAAATATGCGATTATATCAGATATGTACATACATCGATATCCTTGATATCTATCAAGCCATGCATAATTAATTGGTTTAGATGGGAGTAATATTTTCGATAACTGGGAATATCCGAATAACTGGGCTAAGACTGATTAACTCCATGTTGTGTGTAATATGAGCGGAGAGTTAAAAATGTCCGTTCACACACACACCAGATGGTCTTCGCTCCACCCATCTATCTCTCCATCTCTCTGCCTCTCTCTCCATATCACCACACTGGATTTTTACATTTTACAATTACTACTCGGCATTGGTTGAAACAAGTCGAAACAGTCACAGATGCTCATAACAAAATATAAAGAGACTACGGGTAAACTAAGTAGCGGCATTGTACAAACAAATACACCAGAGAAAGGAAGAACAGTATGTCGGAAAGGTATTGAGAAAAGTATACTCAGAGCACACTCTGGGATCATACATTGTCAGCGCTGGAAAGGGAGGGGTGACTTTGTTTCCAAATTGTCAGCGCAATGCTTGACCACTCTCATCCCTCCGCTCTAAGTGATATTGGGTCAGCGTGTGATGCCTGACAGATCCTACACGTCACAGCTATAACACACTCTTGGGAATGGGATACAGCTAGAGATGCAGATGATGAAAGATGAAGGGAGAGAAGAAGGAAAGAGAGAAGAATAATGAGAGCCAAAAGAAGGAGAATAATACTTTAGTCAAAAGACTTTATACACTAACTCACACCTCTCACTATGTATCTCACGTTACAGTGTCAATAATGTGCTCCATCTCTCTCAGCTATGACGGTGAAGAACTTTATAAAATACTGCTAATTCTATCCCGCGATACTATCTAATTTCTCCACTTATTCTCTCAATTATAATACCCCCCCCCCAATTCCTGCCCAATTCTCACAGATCACACTATTTTATAAAAATACAGTACAAGCTTCACAACAGACTCCTCACAATTCCTACGACGGCTGAGAAAAGAAAGAATACAAAAGTGTACAATATAAAATCTGGCAAAGGAGGTGTGCCAATCTAGCTTACACTTCGCACACACTTACACTTGGACAATATACCAGCCGGCCGGGGAGAGAGAGGGAGGAGAGGGGGAGAGAGAAGGAGAACAAGATAGGTATAAAATAGATCCAAACATGTCATTTACAATTAGTAACAGCTATTATGTATCCAATCCTGCTTGTCATCAGAGCTAGATGTCCAATTTACAAAACAAAATATACAACGTGACACTAGTCGCACCTGATGTGTATGTTATAGTAGTGTCTCGCATAATATATATGTTCCCAGTATGTGTTCTCTCTCTCTCTCTCTCTCTCTCTCTCTCTCTCTCTCTCTCTCTCTCTCTCTCTCCCTCTCTCTCAAATTTTACAGAGAGCTAGCCAAATAATTTCTACTCGGCATTGGTTGAAACAAGTCGAAACAGTACCAGATACTCATAACAAAATATAAAGAGACTATGGATAAACTAAGTAACGGCATTGTACAAACAAATACACTGGGGAAAGGAAGAACATGTATGTCGGAAAGGAATTGTAAAAAGTAGACTCAGACAGTATACTCACTACTCAGACCACACTCTGGGATCATACATTGTCAGCGTAATGCTTGACCACTTTCATCGCTTCACTTTAAGTGAAATGAAATTGGGGGGGGGGGGTCAGCGTGATGCCTGACAGATCCTACACGTCACACCTATAGCACACTCTGGGGGATACAGATGGATATGATGAAAGACTTGAAGAAAAGAGAGAAGAAAAGAGAGAGGGAGTATGGGAGTCAAAAGAAGGAGAATAATTCTTTAGTCAAAAGACTTTATACACTACCTCACACCTCTCACTATGTATCTCACGTTACAGTGTCAATAATATGCTCCATCTCACTCTCCCAGCTATGACGGTGAATAACATTATGCTACTAACTCTATATCATGATACTATCTAATTTCTCCCCTTATTCCCACAATTATACCCCAAATCCTTTGCCCAATTTTATAAAACAAAATGCTGTACAAGCTTCACAACAGACTCCTCACAATTTCAACGACGGCTGAGAAAAGGAAGAATACAAAAGTGTACAATATAAAATCTGGCAAAGGAGGTGTGCCAATCGAGCTTACACTTCGCACTTACACTTGGAAAGTATACCAGCCGGCCGGGAAGAGAGAGAGGGAGGAGAGGGGGAGATAGAAAAAAGGGGAGAGAGAGATAGAGAGAGAGACTAGAGAGAGAGAGAGAGGGGTGAGAGAGATACTCTCTCTTCCTCTTGTTCTATCCATATTTTATCTAGGTTTGTACAGTAATACAATTAGTAACAGCAATTATGTATCCAATCCTGCTTGTCATCAGAGCTAGATGTCCAATTTACAAAACAAAATATACAGCGTGACACTAGTCGCACCTGATGTGTATGTTATAGTAGTGTCTCGCATAATATATATGTTCCCAGTATGTGTACATTTGCGTGTAGTTGGAGAGAGAGGGGGTTGTGACAGTTCTAAAGAGAGAATACCAAACACCAAATAAACACCGAAGCTATTGTCTTTTGATGAAGCTGCAAGCACTATTTTGTTGTCTCGTCAGTCGTCTGGTCAACAAGACAATTGGCAGTTTTCTTCTCAAAATTAACCCCCTCCCTTCAGAAATCAGCCAACAAATGAATTAACAAATGAATTAAAACTAACCCCACTTTCAGATCCGCCCTGCATGCTGCACTGGTCCTCCTCCCTGAACGGTTTAATGATCTCCAACTATTCTGTGTCATATCCCGGCTCTCCTACGCAGGAGATGTTAGGATGATGGTGGGTGGTGAGAATAAGTAAACAACCAATCAGAACTCGTTATTTAGTTCACGTGACTGGTCATCAGCCAATCAGGAACGAATATTTCCTGATTCGGTCTGTTCTTGCAGTCCTAATAAGGAATGACAAGTTCCACTTCACAAAGCTACAAAGTTATGGAGATTACTCAATCGTTATATTGCTACATCATGCACCCTATAATCAACCCCCCCCCCAGGTACGGAACATTGTCGAGCCCAACATACCCCACTTCAAAGCCCTCTACTCCGAAGTCATCTCCGAGTCACCCTTCCTAGAGAGGACAGACTACGGGTATTGTCAGCGTGCCAAATGTGAACGGAACCTCCGGCAGCTCCACAAACTAATCCCTAAGAAGCTCCTGGCAGTGGACCCTGAAAATCTCACCCCTGATAGTCGGGTGTTTAGATTTGATCGGAATGTAGACCCCGCCCACCAACTGTACAGGAAGGTAGCTGCAGGGGATATGAGATGGTTTGATGAGGAGGTCAAGAAGATAGTTCGGGTGCCCTCCATTCTACAACCCATACGGGGTGTCCTAACATCCGGTCCGGTTAAATCGCTCAAGTACAGTCTAGCAAAACTGGCCAAATCTAAAGGCGGGAAGGGGAAGAGTTCTAAATCTTCTGCACTAGCAGTATATGAGAATGAAGACCAGAAATTGATGACGTCAGAATACCCGGAGTTTATGGCAAAGAGGGGTATCAGAAGTCCGCATGAGAAGTCAAATACGAAGTATCTGTTGCTAATGACTTCAGCTGTCTTCATGTATGCACACTTGAAAATGAACGGGGGTAGTTGATATGGTATCACGTTTGGTTTGTGGAAGTCTTTGTGAGTTTTGTGAGTTTTATCTTTTTTGTACAAAACATATTATAGCTCCTCTTTCTTACTGCTTTGTAGTACAGATCCCATAATCTCTAAATATCTCCACCCCTCATAGCTCACCTAGTATGTTGGCGGGCTCTGTCGAGGCTGTGATGGAAGGAGAGAGTTCAAAACACGGGGACCAGAGTTCTCAATTTGATGAAGGAGCTGAGAGCTCGAAATACCAGGAGGAGGGGGAGAATGAGGAGGAGGTAGTTACTGAAGAACTAAGGATGGATGATACGATGGGATCTTACCTGGATGATCACCCCGGTATGTGTTTAACGGGGGAGGGGGTGACGTTTTGTGATATTTCGTGTCCTAAATTTATTAAAGCAACAACCGAAACAACAATATCTTCGGAACAAAATTTTTCTTCTCTGGCTGCTAATCTCACTTTCTCTCTCAAACATACACGCCCTACTGTACAACAGTAAAGGGGAAACATACAGCGGGCAGATCACGGTGTTGGAAGAATGGTTTGGTTAAATATCAATGAATGAGATCTGTTCAGGATTAGATAGGGAGGAAAATTAGAAAAATATCTGGCGAGGGCCGGGCTCGAACCGACAACCTCTGCATTACATGTACATTGCTCTAACCTATTGATATCTAATCCTGAACAGATCTCATTCATTGATAAACAATATCTTCCATAGAAAAACGATGACACTAGTTTAAACTATTATAATTAAGAGAGAAAGAAATAGTTTCAACATAACCCACAAATCGGGGTTATTTACGTCTGGCTACGTAGTTTGTGACATAAAAGCTTCTAGTGACTACACGCTGGTTGCTTTCTGAGAGGTATTGATTTGCTCGGAACTTTGTGAGTCTTCTGTGACCTCAATTATGCCAGTATCAACAACTTCTTCACTCCGAATCCTTCCAGGTTCTCTATTGCCTAATCTATCGGTTCTGTCCTTCCTTCCTGAGTTTTTAGCGGTTCTGTCCTTTCTCTCAGAACATGTGCTACTAATCGAACCGAGATGCCTTGATCCTGTACTACCTAATTTGACGTTACTGGCGGTACTGGAGGTACTGCCCTTCCTCTCAGAAACTGTACTACGGACTGTGTAACGTTTATTGTCCAAGGTACCAACTGCACTGCCTTTAGTATCATCCACATAGGGCCGCCGGCATACCAACTCCAAGAAGAGGCCCCTCATCTGTCTGATCCGAATAAAGTATATTATAGGGCTACACAGCGCATCCATCGGTATAGCAATCCACAGTCCAAACCGATACACCCCACTTGAAGTAAAACTAGATAAATCAGCCATCTCAATGAAAAGTTCTGGAGCCATTTGGACAATTACATAAAACGCGGTCCAAAAAACAAAAGATCCAGCGAGAATCAGAGTCGTTATGGTAGCTTTGTTTGCATTTTTGGTTGAACTCTCACTCAGCCTCTTGTTAAGAGACAGCTTTGCGACAACCATGGCACTCGCTACCATGACAACCAACAACATGACCGTTAGAATCCCATACCGAGCATTTTTAATATTATTATAGATGGTGTGGTCCTGGAACATGTACTTCAGGTAAGTGTCTTTGTAAACGTAGTATATCTCCCGGGGTATCATAACAAAGAAATAGACCCCAAGTGCAGCATAAACTAACTTCTCGTGGATCTGGTAGAAAGGTCTCCAGACGGTGATGGCGCGGGTACAGGTGAGACAGCAGGTTACCAGTGAGCTCACTTCAATTCCAACACGATCCAAAACCAGAAAAGTGGCAAATCCGGTGACTCTGAACTCGTAGTATGACGTCATAGTAAAGTTGGAGGTGTTTGTGACGTTGGAGTAGGTAGTTCTGGCAGCGGAACGGAAGGCGATTTTAAGGAAGAGAATGAGGGTGAGAGCCATGTTGATGCAATTGTAGAGGAACAGCATCCTGTTACCAGTATTCTTACTGAAACAATACGTTTGTCAATTAATTCTGTTACTTTAAATAATTATCTTAATTGGCACTCTAAATTCTACTGATTGGTTTCGAAGTTACCCATGTTATTGCATACATACATAAGCTTTCTCGGAGAGGTATTATTTCATTACCAAACTAACTGCACTAACCTCTTTATCCTCCGGAAACACATGATAGATAGAAAGTTGGCTACTATGGCAAATGCCACAATCACCCCTGATGTGTAAATCCACTTGTCCGATACACTAGCCTCCGCCATCGTATTTGATTGTAATTGTGTATGTATGTCCTGCCCGACAGTAGTAGTAGAGGCGGACATTGTATCTAGCGGGTAATAATAATAATAATATTAGCGCTTGTATACCGCTTGTACATCATGGGTACAGTCTACAAAGTAGGAATGTCCCATGTTGCTATCTAAGCGGTATAACCAATAGCGTATATAAACCTTCAAAAACTGCTCACTCAGATTGAACAATTGTTACACACTCTTTGAGTTTACTGGTTATACAAACAAAGGAACACGGATCGCATTAAGCTAAAGAAAATAATTACTGGACACTATTAAAGTTACACATACTCCCTTGCCAAAAAAAGGATACAGATTCAGAGGATTGACAGGCCCAGAGAGGGGAAACAACACCAAACCAACCGTTCCAACCGCCCCAACAGTAGCAGGACTCCATCTCCTGGGATGGTGAATCCCCAAATGCTTCAATATAAAGGAACGTTTTCAGCCTAGCTTTGAATTGTTCCACACTAGGTAGTGACCGTAGTTCTAGTGGTAGACTATTCCATACTCCCGGGAGATACACTGACAATCTCATCCTCCGAAGCTTCGAGTTTGCAGTGATACTAGACATCTTTTGATGCTTTAGCCTATACGGATCAAGAATATCTGTCATCCGAGTTGTCCTGTTAGCACCCCAGTTTTCATCAAGTGGCACCTGTTCTTGCATGTAGATAGGAGCAAGCCCATGTACAATTTTGTAGGCGAGAAGGCATGCTTTGAAGTCAAGTCTTTGCTGGGCTGGTAGGATGTGAGAAAAAAGGCTAAATGAAGTTATGCAAGCTCAGGGAGGAATTGGAAAGTAGCAGAAGGCAACTTGTATGAACCTATATCCAAAAACTCAATAGCAAAGTTCATTGTTCAAGTGTCTAAAGTCCATACTCACTCAAAATTACCTATCTCATTCTCAAAACACACAATGATTGTCCTTCTGACTTCCTCGTAAACTCTCCGTCGGTGGCGTTGTGTCACTACTGTGGCTGGGAGTCGAACGTTGGCGTGTAGTGGTAAGTCTCACTCTCAGTCTGAATTCTGGAATCTGCACGAGCAAGATAGCTGGTTTCTAAGATGGAGGCCTCTCTCACCAACTCGTTGAAGGTCTTTGTATCGGCCTTTGCGATAATGGGTACTGCGATCTCGTCCTTTCTTATCCCCGTAATGAGAGCTTGTTTCTGGGCGTGATCTCTTATTATATTTTGAGAGGGTAGGTCACCTGGGTACGCTTTGCGGCTTAGTATAAGCAGACGGTCGCTGAACTGCATGATGTCTTCTGTGGGTAGTTGCTTTGCAGTCTTGATCTTCGATTTCGCCAGATTCCTCTTTTGCTGGATCCTCGCCTCAAAAAGATCGGTGACCGCTGTTATGAACTGACTCCATTCGGCTAGCTCATTATGACCGGCCTCCTCGATCCACAGTCTTTGATCAGCCTTGAGGTAGGTATAGAACATCCTGATTGCCATAGTGTCTTGAACATCCAGGATACATCGGTAGTTGTTAAACGAGCTCAGGAACGATGCGAAATCAGCTGTCTCTGGATCAAAGATGTCAGGTTTCCTGCTGCCTGCTGCAAGAATCCTCAGTTCGTCAAGTTCTCGTCTGTTCGATTTTGTGACTGCTTCTCCCACCAGGGTGCGGAGGTTCCTCTTTTGATCTTCCGACAGGGTATTGAGTCCCATCTCTTCCAGCTGCTCCTCTGTGACAATTCCGTCTTGTGCTGCCATTTCTTTTTCTTCAATTTCTATTACTGCTGCTTACTGGTGTCTCCCTAGTCCCTAGTGTCTGGCGATCAGCAGTGACTCTGCATGCTGGTGAGCTGATGGGTTACAGAGCAGATTATTCTCGTTAGATCCTCGCTGCTGTCTCGGCTGAATTGTTGTCAATTGCGGTTGATACCAGGCTGTTGAGAAATCCTGGTCACGTAGCACCAAAATGTAGGCCAAGCTGTTGGTTGATCGCTTGCCTTGGCTGCTCGTCTAGCGGTAGACTTAGGTCAAATTGAAACACTTTGTTTTTGGTCAAGCAGAAGAATATAGTTTTGTAACGTAACAAAAAGACAAGTTTTCGAAGTCCCTGTTTTCTAAATCTCTCGGTCTAAAGTATGATTGCTCAGCAGAGACAGCTTAGTCATGTGATCAGAACCTAACAACCAATCATATCAGCTGAACCTAGGAGTGGACCAATAAGCGTGAAGTTCTATTGTTTGCGAGATATAGCGAGTAAGGATCTGAAGTAGCTAGACGTTTTACAAGCCCCTTTATGATGTAAATGAGCTGCACCAGAACTGTGAAGTTCCGAGCTGTAAAGAGTGCTAAACGGTTGGAAACAATAGCTGCTTCTAGGACCAGGAAAGATCATGGGTTTTAATGAGTCTAGTACAGAAACTTGCAGACGCTAGACAGCTCTCAAACACCTAATCAGACAGTGACTGAAATACTAATAATACTAATAATATGTGACAATCATCTGACCCCACAGACCTACAAGCTAACACTTACAGAGAGGTGAACACCGTAAGGGTCGACTGAGCGGCCCCCCAGATTGGGACGGCTACGAAGAGGAACTATGGGATCAAGGAGAGGGAACACAACAACAACAAGACGACATGCTATCCTCCGGGGACGAGGAGGAAGATAGAGGGAGTGATGAGGAGAGAGAGGAGGAGGGAGTGGAGGGGGTGGATTTTGGGGGGTTGAACATGGACGAAAGTGTAAAGATTGCCGTGAAGAAGAGAAGTGCTAAGAAGTTCCCTGCTTTTGAGTATTCTGACAGGTGAAATATAAATCTTAGCGGATTAATAAACGCCCGCCCGCTCAGCTTTATAATCAATAAATTCTAGCTAGACCCCTCTCGTGTAAAGCACATCTCACTTCACATGGCTCCCCTTCTCAGGTTGACTGGTGATTTTAAGCTGCTAATGGGTGAAGCGAATTTGGCGGTTGCGAAGGGTAACAGTAAAACTGCCATCAACATCTGTCTAGAGGTTCGTGTCTCTAATCTACGATGATTAAAGAACTAATTAAATTAATTAATTAAAGTATCAACACTCAGGGAGAACTGCACGTGAACACAATATTCATATTATGGGCACTAAACTATTCGAGAGCACAACAATTATATCTATGTTATCATTCGTTATCTTTATATGGTACATGTTTTTGAACGGGATCTCAAAAATGACTGTTTTTCAGATCACAATTTTCTTATTTTTACGAGTGTTTTGGTACCCAACGAAAAAGTTAGCTTCCAATTGGCAACAAAAGGCATGTTTTGTGATTAGATGGTATTTACACTATCGATTAGCGAAGGTTTCAGACAATTTTAAATGATTCTCTGACCCTAGGAGCCCAAAAACGGAAAATGAGACGCTTACCCGACCAAATTTTGCAAAAATGGCACAAAAATCGATATTCATCGTATAATCAGATAATCAATACGCTAATCTACTATATTTCGTCTCCCCGATCCGATAAAACAAGCCGCATCTCATTCTGGCTAGTTTTTCTTAGTGAAGTATCCAACGATCAATCATTATGAATCACCCTAATATTACTAGCGCACCCCACAGTGGGTAAATATGCCACTTGATGGTCGTTTAGTAAATAAGGGAAAATTCACTGTGAAATTGGCCTGTTTACCAAATCTGGGATAGAAACAATCCTTGTGTTTTAGTAGAAAATTCCAAAAGTTGTCTTTTTATTACAAAAAAGTAAACTCGGGAAACTTTAATATAAATGTTTGATCTTAAATACACTTTTAAACCATACAACTGTCTAGTGATCCTTAGAAAGTACAAAATCCGCCAAATTAATTATGTTTTTAGCTGCTGTGCATCCAGTTTGTACAAAAACTTAAACATTTGTTTTATTAATAACACAGTGTTCCGGTGGTTAGCGCTAAATAATTCCTGTTGTAGGATACTCAGAAGGGACTATATTAACACCTGCAACCATTGAATTTGGCGGAAAATGGCGGAATAGAAACTAACTTTACTTTTGGTCAATAAAAATAGGGTATTTTACCGTGTGCACGCAAAGTTTCACCACGTGGGAACGAAAAATCCAATCCACATGCAGTAAATTTACTGCCTCCTGTTTTGGGCTCCTATACTGGTTTGGATTTCTACTGTTTCATACGATAGCATTGGTTGAAGATGAGTGGCCTGGTTCTTTTGAGTGGTGTGTGACTGCCAGTATTCTTAGCTACTACATCGTGTACGGTATCATCTACAGCTCTACACTTGTCACACTGGAGGTAAGTTTTATAAAGGAGTAAAAATGTATTTATGAAGGAGCATATTTATGCAACTAAAAGGTGATTCGGACTAACCTTATCTCTTATCACACTGGAGGTAAGTTTTATGAAGGAGTAAACTTTAATTTATGAAGGAGCTTTTTAAGAGGTCGTCACCGTGTATCTCAATAACTAACATTCTATAACATTTCTCCCCCAATATAGATGGCATACTTCATTTTCAATCCGCTGACGTACGACAGGAAAAGCTCCCTAAAGTATCTTATAGTAGCAACTTGTGTTGTCTGGGGGATTCATCTCCCAATAATGATATGCCACTACTTCCCTCTATTTCCGGAAAATATGAAGGCGACTCTGGTGAAACTTGGATTTTCCGAAAAAGATTTTGAAGAGACGATCATCAAAAACAAGTTTCCCTATTACGAAGACGAGTACTACAGATTTTGTGCGAGACATTGGGTAGTAACATCAATCGACGAGATATTTTTAGTGCTGAACATTCTTGTTTTAAACTGCACTGCTTTTGGCCTCACTGTTGCAGCATTTTTCGCTATTACTCGGAAAATTTACTCAAGTAGAAGGACATTTGGAAATCGTGATGATGCAGAAAGTCAAATTAGAACAAGGCGACAGAACACAAAATTATTAAAACGATCCGTCATAGTTTCCTCATTCACTCTGTTACCATGGCTACCAAATTTTTTCGTTACCATTTTCTCAACTGTGGCATCGTTAGTCGCTTACGGCTGGTACGTTAAAACAGTGAAAGGTATAAATGATGGGTGGTATTTCTTAGTTGACTTTTCAGTGTTTCTCTACTTCATAGTTCCATGGATCTTCCCACTCTTAAACCTACTGATGGAACCAAACATCAGAAAAGGAATCAAAGCATTTAAGAGGTATAACGTTCTGTAAAGTTGGATGTATTATGTAATATGTTTTTTTTTCTTGTAAGTTTTATTAAAACTGGATTGTGTGTTGAATAACACAACTCTTTTCCAGGGATAAGGTAGCCACAGTTTCAGTGAAGCCTAGAAGAGATAGCAAGGTTTAGCGGCACGAACAACAAACTACGGCACCAGTTAATCACGATGGAGAATAGAGTTTTGCCTATATCTACATTGATACAATGATCAGAATCGACAATTTTTTCATCAACCCATGCACAGGATGATTTAGCAAGGAGATATAATACAATATTTCACACTCACAGTTCACAGTGGGTAAATATGCCGCTTGATGGTCGTTTGGTAAATAAGGGAAAATTCGCTGTGAAATTGGCCTGTTTACCAAATCTGGGATAGAAACAATCCTTGTGTTTTAGTAGAAAATTCCAAAAGTTGTCTTTGCATCCAGTTTTTACAAAAACTTAAACATTTGTTTTATTAATAACACAGTGTTCCGGTGGTTAGCGCTAAATAATTCCTGTTGTAGGATACTCGGAAGGGACTATATTAACACGTGTAACCATTGAATTTGGCGGAAAATGGCGGAATAGAAACTAACTTTACTTTTTTTCAATAAAAATAGGGTATTTTACCGTGTGCACGGAAAGTTTCACCACGTGGGAACGAAAAATCCAATCC
Source organism: Pleurobrachia bachei (assembly GCA_000695325.1). Lineage (NCBI taxonomy): Eukaryota > Metazoa > Ctenophora > Tentaculata > Cydippida > Pleurobrachiidae > Pleurobrachia > Pleurobrachia bachei. The sequence continues at coordinate 9,688 of AVPN01000429.1, read as the reverse complement.
ACATGCAGTAAAAAACACTTGAAAGACACGCTTGTGATGAATTTGGCAGTTATGAATTTTGAGATATGTAGATTATTCATAATGTCAGAAAACACATTCAAAATTGACCAAAATTTGTACCAAAATAGATTTTACCACCAACATTTCCATATGCGCATCTTATATTAGCCATAACTCAGTCAAATTTCAATATTTTTGGATGCGGTTTTTTCTATTGCGCACAGCTAACAATTCTTTATCATGTGACAAAGTATCAGCAAAAATTAATTTTTTTGCTAAACGACCATCGTTACCCACTGTGCACCCATTGGGTGCGCCTCAAGTAAGGGTTTTTTCAATAACCCTCCCGGCTTCGCCGGCTGGTTCTTTTCGCCCCTTTCAACGTCAATAACACGGTTGCTATGGCAACTGAATTGGTGAATATGGGGACTGGCATGTTAAAAGTCATTCGAAAATATTAAAAAACTTCCACCGGAAGTTCCAAAAGTGTGTGCAACAGCTTTACAGCCAACTTTACTCCAACTTATAATAGAGATGAACATTTTTATCAATTTAAATGACTGACCAAGACAGACATATAACAAGCGAAGGGCCCTCCAATGTGCACTGCTCTCCCTTGAATTTTCAAGGGAGTTCGTACGGAGGGTTCCAGGCTATGCCGTCTATACCCGGGTGGTATGAGACTTGGTACGCCTTAGCTTAATGCCCCCAAAAAAAAAAAAAACTATTCGAGAGCATGCTAAATGCCGCTAACTATTCAAGAGCTTATAAATAATGATAGTATAATGAATGCCATTTATTGCAGTTTACCTGCATGCATAGCTATGAATATAAAGAGAAAAGGTTCCTAAACTGTCAGAGCATTGGCCTGACCCATTCACATTTCTTTCACGGAGAGCGAGAACTGTGGTCAGAGCATTGGCCTGACCCTATATGGCCTATTCTCATTTCTTTCGCGGAGCACGAGAGCTGTTGTATGAACAATACAAGGGAACTGTGGTCATGGCATTAGCCTGACAGTTTCTACACAATTAAACTTAGCTAGGGGAACCAAGATATTAATATATTCATTGTCTTGCCTCCCCCCCCCTTTAAGGAATAGAATGAGGGTGAGAGCCATATTGATGCAGTTGTAGAGGAACAGCATCCGGTTACCAGTATTCTTACTGAAACAATACGTGTGTCAATTAATTGTGTTACTTTAAATAATGATCTATTGATACTCTAATGGCATACTAACTGCAATTGGTTACGAAGTCACCCCTATTGTTGCATATTTTAGTGCAGAGGGGTATTTTCATTACCAATCTAACTGAACTCACCTCTTTATCCTCCGGAAACACATGATAGATAGAAAGTTAGCTACTATGGCAAATGCCACGATCACCCCCGATGTGTAAATCCACTTGTCCGATACACTAGCCTCGGCCATCGTATTCGATTGTAATTGCGTGTGCTGGAGGATGTCCTGCCCGATAGTAGTAGTGGCGGACATAATATATCTAACGGATATCATTGTTAGATGGGTGTGGACTGTGGAAATAACGACAACTAATATTAGCAGACCCAACTCATTCATGCACAACATTTGTTTTAGCAAACGTCGGACTTGTCACCCAAATGTTCCTTGCCCAGCCAGATTTCTAACCCCCCTCCCCCGTTCTAGATTGGGACGGCTACGAGGAAGAACTCTGGGATCAAGGTGGAGGAACACAACAACAAGACGAAATGATGTCATCTGGGGAAGACGAGGAAGATAGGGGGAGTGATGAGGAGAGAGAGGAGGAGGGAGTGGAGGGGGTCGATTTTGGGGGGTTGAACATGGACGAAAGTGTAAAGATTGCCGTGAAGAAGAGAAGTGCTAAGAAGTTTCCCGCTTTCGAGTATTCTGACAGGTAAATGAAATATAATAAACTATATAGCGGCCGCATAAACGCCCGCGAAAACCCCTCCAGTTGGTCGAGTTTTATATTAGGGTTGGTTAGACTCGATTCGACTAGGTTTGGTGGGGGACACACATACTCTAATGATGTTGTACCAAATGTAAAGCACATCTCACTTCACATGGTTCTCCTTCTCAGGTTGACTGGTGACTTCAAGTTGCTAATGGGTGAAGCGAATCTGGCGGTTGCGAAGGGTAACAGTAAGACTGCCATCAACATCTGTCTAGAGGTTCGTGTCTCCAATATAAATTCTAAGATGATTAAACTAATTAATTAATAGTAATTAATTAATGTTTGCAACACTCACAGAGAACTGTACGTGAACATAATGTTCATATTATGGTCATATTATGGTCATAATATGGGCACTAAACTATTCGAGAGTATGCTAAATGCCACTAACTATTCAAGAGCTAATAAATAATATTATAATAAATGCCATTCATTGCAGTAGACCTATGTAGCTATATTGAAATAAAGAGAAAAGGTCCTAAACTGTCAGAGCATTGGGAGACTGGCCCTATTCTTATTTCTTTCACGGAGCGCGAGAACTAGGTGGTCAGAGCATTGGCCTGACAGCTCCTACACAATTTAACTAAGGGGAACCTAGTTAATATATTCATTGTCTTACCCCCCCCCCCCCCATCTCACCCCTCGCCCCGGTTATAACATCACAAAAATTAGGTTTATTTTCTTTTTTCGCTCTTTTTCGGTATCTCTCACTCTGTGTGTCTCTCTCTCTCTCTCTCTCCCTCATGACTACCGCATAGCCTATATTCATTATATTAATATTATACATATTAAGAGCCGCCGGTGCGTTACGTGAGATCCTATATAAACAATATAAACAATCCAAGATTCCTCATAACGATGTCATCAAAGCAGTAGCCGCTAGTACTACTACTTACTATGTCTAATGTCTTATCCACTGGATAGTAAGTAGGGTAGCGACTGGCTATTTGAAATGGCGGCTAATTTAGCCTCTCGCTACCCTATAATAAGTATATCTGATAACTCTGATAATTGACAACATTTGCAGATTATTCGGAACATCCCGGACAGCCCAGCGCCATATGAAACTCTAGCTGTTATCTACGAGGAACAAAGCGATCTTTACAAATCACTACAATATGGGCTAATATCGGCACATTTGTGGCCAAAAGACCCTCAGAAATGGTATGCGGTATTAAGGCATATTGAGATTACATCTTGAGTTAGCCCACTGCATCATGCATGACTCTATTGCACACACTGTCGCAATATATATATTGTCGTCCAATCCATCTCTATTGATCCTCTATTGACTCCTCCTCCCCACAAATGATACACTCCCTAATAAAGAGTCCTCATTTTTGCAGGTATCCCCCATTCCTACCCAGGTACTCCACCGTCTCCACAATCCACACACATGTTCCCACGCAGGTACTCCCTGGCAATGAAAAGTCAGGAGCTCAAAGATGACGAGAACTACAAGTTGTGTATTAGTAAGGCACTCCGGTTCTCTCACCTCACTAATGATAGGGGCTTTATAGAGGAGATTATGGGACACTTTTCACGGGCTAACGATGCGCAGATGAGCGAGGAAATGACAGGGAAAATCGCGTCTGGGTTAGTCACTGCATTTACCATGGTGCTCGGGGATGGGGTTGGATTATTTTTTGGGATGATTATTTATTGGAGGTTTTAAATTAAATTTTGGTGAGTTCAGGGCACCGGCAACTAGAAATGGCAAATAGCTGTCTTTCTTAAATTGGTACTTATGATTAGCCAACATATCTCTCTCTCAGGTATCGGAAGCTGATAAAGATAGCAGAAGAAGGAGAGGGCCCAGAGATGAATGAAATGGTGGAAAAGTTTGAAATCAGGTCAGATCTCCCATTATATATCACTGCAAGGTCGCACAGGTAATTACACACGGTTTGGGGATAAAGTCACCAAATCTAGAGGTCGTGTACTAACAAAAAAAACAAATATAATACTCATATCATAACTTCATTTGTTTAGCTGTGAGCCGGGAGGTAGGAACGAGATTCAGTGGGCATTAACCTACATCAGCCTGATATCAAAATTCCCTGAAGTCACATCTGAAGAGAAGATCCTCAAGTGCTGTAAGGTAAGGAAATGTTGCTAGATTGATGCTGTCAGTGCATTCAATGCCGTATCCTGACCCTATTCTCATTTCTCGCGCGATGATATAACTGGGGTCGGAGCATCGGCCTGACAGGATTGATTAGTTAACTGTCGTTGTATGGTGGATATTTTGTGGGGGTCTGGAGTAGGTGGTGCCTTCTTGTTCTTGATCAGTGAGTCTGGGGTAGCATTATGCTTTCTTGTACTGATCGGACTTGATCATAGAGATTGAGAGAGAGATAGAAAGTGGAAACTAAGAGTCTGAGTGAGAGAACGTGGAAACTTAAAGGGGACCATTCTCTGAGCAAAAGTACTTGATGTGTGGTGAGCTGGACAAATGACTCACAGCATCAGATCTCTCCGCCTTAGTCATTTTCCACATAGTTTAAGAGGTAGAATGAAAGAGCGTGGCAAGTGGAAACTATAAGAAGAATAAGTATCTCCCCATCTATTAGTGCGGTGGCTACTGCTCCCCTCACGCAAGCCAGCTCTAACATATCTCATTGTGGTGTGCACATCCCTCCATGTGGCTCACAACTACTTGTACAACTCAAGCTTATTACTTCCATCTCCTCCTCGTGATCATGTCTCTGATTCTAATCTCCCTCCTCCTCCTGGCTGGCGTGTCCCAAGCAGCCCATTACGCCACCCCCGCCAAGGTGACCCTAACCCGTGGAGACCACACCTACCTCAGTTGTGAAGATGGGTGCACCGTGGATGTCACCCTTTGTTACTATGGGAAGAGGACTGACGGGTGTATCAGTGCTGCCGCGCTGAGTGTCGTAAAGGGGTTGGTGGGAGAGGGTGTGGATCATGTGGAGTTGTCTGGTACTGATGAGGTGTTTGTTGGGACCTGCCGTGGGGTGGATAGTGAGGATCTGTTTGTGGAATACCGATGCAAGTGTTAGAACACGTGGTGTCAGAGTGGTACCAGGGCATTTGACAGAATCAATCGACACTTTCTCACCGGAATTCCAACAACAGTGCTAAGAAGACGATTGTGCCAGTAGAGAAACTTTAGATACCGTATTATATATTATTGTCAGTGGAACAACGAAAATGTATCTTTATTAGTTTAATATTCAAGGCCAAGCACTTAAAAACATTTATTATTCTGTGTTACTAACAAGAATTATTATTGCATTATGTGTCCATAATGCTGTGTTTCCCTGCCAAAGAATACCCCAACCGATCAGTTATATTTATAAACGATGAGATTTGGTAATGGTAAGCGCCGCTCACACCCGACGATACCATGCTATGTGATCTGATCGTCGTCCGCCAACGCCTAATTACAATGTTATGTGAGACGAAGCAATGCATGGGAAACTTCTCACGTTGCTTCAGCCACCATACTAACGAGCTGAGCTTTTAACCCTTTAAGTTTCAATCACATTTACAGAGAAGTTAAACGCATTCGAGCGCTATAGTATATCCTATACTGTAACGCGCGAGGTGTACAAACATACCTTGCCTTGAGAGTG
>AVPN01000428.1:19009-30355 GCA_000695325.1 Pleurobrachia bachei | reverse complement strand
TGATGTCATGTGATGTCTTGTGATGTCCCTGATTACGCGTTTTCGATCCATCCCTGTGAGAAATACATTTTCAAACATGTTCTCGATCTGAGAGAATGTTCCGTAAATGTCGCGTGTGTACCCTCTCGCTTTGTGACATGTTGTCACAAAGAGAGAGTGTACGCGCGACATTCGCGGAACGCGCCGGGCTCTTCGGTCAGACTATATTGCGCGTATGGGAAAACTGAGCAGTAAAAGTGAGCAAATAAAACGGGGGGGTGGATCGGGAACGCGTAATCAGGTCCCTTAACTGTCGTTTTACCTTTCACTAGTAAATACACTTGAAAACACTCAACTCTTTAGTCTCTCTCCACCCCCTCCCCTCTCACTCTCGTTTCTCCCTCTTGAGAGTTTTTGAAGTTGTCTCCCCGGCCAAACACACGCCCATGCATGGTCAAAAATCGATAAAAATCACTCATGTGCTGTTTTTGGTGACATAGACACATGGTGTGATCCCCACACACATATGTGCGGGGATCGCACTAGGTGGCTATGTCGCCAAGTGCTGTTTATAGATTTTTGGCAAACACCCACACGCCTGACGCCACATGTTAACATATGATAGGCACGTGAAACTCTTAGCGCTCAGGTGACAAAAATCCGACTTTACTCTCTTACTTGTATGTTTATTTGCCTGGGATTGCCCCGGGCGCTTGCCAGCACAGTGCTTTAACTGCGCTCTCTAATCCCATTTTATACATTTTGACATTAGTGACAAAAAACTTTGTTCTATATCTTCGTTCTGCCCCTACCTCTTTGTATTGAAATATAGTGAATGTTCACATATGTTGTAGTGTCAAGTGCTTTACCATTATTGTGTAATGTACATATTGTAGCTGTTATGGTCGTGTTGTTGCGGCTCCTTGCAGCCCTCGTTCTTTATGGTATTGTCGAAACGGAGGAATGGTGCTCCAACGGACAGCAAAAAAGTTATCGAGGAAATAAAGCAACTACAATTAATGGGAGAACTTGTCAAGCGTGGACCTCTCAGACACCCCATTCACACTCCCGCACACCAGAAAGGTATGCTGTTGTTATTCAAGTAGTGAATAGGATAGTAGGATACCCATTTTCATTTTTATTCTTTGGACGTCTCATGTCCTCTCACTACTTTAAAAACCCCCCTCAACCCCCCCCTAGTTACCCCTATTCTGGATTGGTGGCTAATTATTGTAGGAACCCAGACAATGAACCAGCAGCCTGGTGTTACACTATGGAGGAAAGTACTCGATGGGAAGTTTGTGGAGTTCCACAATGTCCAGGTATGCATGGGACTAAAATGTTGTTGGTTGTTTCGATCATTCTTCAACAAAGTGGTTCTATAAATACATTGTTTGTCATATGTTGACCTTGGTCTTACTAAGCTGCTAATTAAATGGGTTAGCTGTAGACCTGCTAAATAAACCTGCTGCTATGAGTCTAATGCTGCTATAGCATGCTATCTGCTTTTGCTGTTTTTCCAATAAACTCATACGCTATAGAGGTAGCATGCCTTACCTAAGATATCGACTAGTTCTAAAAGGGCATTGAGGGATTTGACACTGAATCATTGGATCGCCTTTTTTAGCAGAGTTTTTAATATTCTCTCTAGGCTGTACGAATGAACCAGGCGAGGATAATTGTCACAACAAGTTTCGAGGTTCTACCTCTTCATCAGGCTCAAATTAATTTATTTAAAGTAGTGTTGAAAAGTTTGAAACTTGCCTTTTTACTACACGTACTATACGTAGATAGTTTTGGATCTGGGTAGTAAGCCTATGTACTAGTGAGTGCTATGACTAAGGTTTTCTTCCGCCATACATAAGTACTGTTGGACCCCAATTTATCGGAACCCCGTAGGATAAACTATTCCCGATATAACAATAAAGACTATGACAAAGATGTATATTGAACCTTGTGCGAATACACCTAAATTCATCGTGAAATGGATTGAGTGGTTAGAACTGACGTTGGAGTCAACTCGACACCCAAAGAAAAGTGAACAAACATGGATTGAGTGGTTAAAACTCACGTTGGAGTTCAACTGGACACCCAAAGAAAAGTGAACACACATGGATTGAGTGGTTAGAACTCACGTTGGAGTTCAACTCGACACCCAAAGAAAAGTGAACACACATGGATTGAGTGGTTAAAACTCACGTTGGAGTTCAACTCGACACCAAAAGAAAAGTGAACACACATGGATTGAGTGGTTAAACCTCACGTTGGAGTTCAACTTGACACCAAAAGAAAAGTGAACACACATGGATTGAGTGGTTAGAACTCACGTTGGAGTTCAACTGGACACCAAAAGAAAAGTGAACACCTGCTACAGACCGAGCACAAGGATGTGGTGCAGCAGCTTGGAGCAGGAATCAATCCCCCGAAGCTCACGATGCTCACAATAATTTTACAGTATAAATAAATTAAAGACGGGGACGGCATTAGCGTTCCTTACGAGGATTCAACGACATGCACCCGAAATCACCTGTCCATGCGAAAGTAATTGACCCAGAAACAGTTGCGAAGACCGTGGACAATCAAATCCATCATAATCAGAAATTCTTATATTAGTTGGAGATAGGCAACTCACTATTGTTGATTGTTGAAGCGTACTACATATGAACAAGAAGCAAAAAATAAAAGATAAGATAAATCAGTAAGTAACACTTAGAAATAAATTTTTACGTCTCAAATGAACTCTGAACTCTGAACTGTCATATGGTTTGGCAAGCGATTGTGAAGTTAGTGAAGAAGACACATAATATCCACCCCCAATTCTTGTAGCATTCGGTGTGTCAATTTCACACATGTCAGGGCGTGGCCTGGTCAACTTATGCATTATCCAGACAAATCTGCTAACTACCGGGCAGTTGGTAATTTCGAAAAATTACAATAAGGAAAGGAGTGTCAATTTTGTGAGTTCCGATTTTGAATCTTGCTTCTGGGACAATATGAATCTGAAAAAGATTGACATGTTCCTTGTCTGTCATGTCTAACACCGGGCCGAAGGCTGTAAATTTAGCTCCCGGTGAGCAGGTCTCTAACAAGGAAGTGACGCCAGAGGAAAAGCCATGGCTGATGCGAGGTTCACGAGAAGAGACGAGGATGCAATGGAAGAGCACCTGAGGGAAGTGTTGAGAGAGAAGGGAATAAAGCCTCCTCCAAACTTAGTGCGCCCATCGAGAGAGACAAAGAGACAGCTGGCCCCCCCCCTCAACCCCCCTAGCTACCCCTATTCTGGATTGGTGGCTAATTATTGTAGGAACCCGGACAATGAACCAGCAGCGTGGTGTTACACTTTGGAGGAAAATACTCGATGGGAAGTTTGTGGAGTTCCACAATGTCCAGGTATGCATGGGACTAAAATGTTGTTGGTTGTTTCGATCATTCTTCAACAAAGTGGTTCTATAAATACATAGTTTGTTATATGTTGGGCCTTGGTCTTGCTAAGCTGCTTTTTAAATGGGTTACCATACTTTAGCTGTAGACCTGCTAAATAAACCTGCTGCTATGAGTCTAATGCTGCTATCTGCTTTTGCTGTTTTTCCAATAAACTCATACGCTATAGAGGTAGCATGCCTTACCTAAGATATCGACTAGTTCTAAAAGGGCATTGAGGGATTTGACACTGAATCATTGGATCGCCTTTTTTAGCAGAGTTTTTAATATTCTCTCTAGGCTGTACGAATGAACCAGGCGAGGATAATTGTCACAACAAGTTTCGAGGTTCTACCTCTTCATCAGGCTCAACGCTTAAATGAGTTGTGCTGTATGTTTTGTCGATTGTCGCTAACTCCAGTAAGAGTCGTATGATTTCCCCCCTATGTACTAGTGAGTGCTATGACTAAGGTTTTCTTCCGCCATACATAAGTACTGTTGGACCCCAATTTATCGGAACCCCGTAGGATAAACTATTCCCGATATAACAATAAAGACTATGACAAAGATGTAATAACTTGGAACACGCTTATGTGGATTTAAGTAGCACTTTACCTAACTCATGTTAGAACTGACGTTGGAGTCAACTGGACACCCAAAGAAAAGTGAACACACATGGATTGAGTGGTTAAAACTCACGTTGGAGTTCAACTCGACACCAAAAGAAAAGTGAACACCTGCTCCAGACCGAGCACAAGGATGTGATTCAGCAGCTTGGAGTAGGAATCAATCCCCCGAAGCTCACGATGCTCGAAATAATTTTACAGTATAAATCAATTAAAGACGGGGACGGTATTAGCGTTCCTTACGAGGATTCAACGACAGGCAACCGAAATCACCTGTCCATGCGAAAGTAATTGACCCAGAAACAGTTGCGAAGACCGTGGACAATCAAATCCATCATAATCAGAAATTCTTATATAAGTTGGAGATAGGCAACTCACTATTGTTGATTGTTGAAGCGTACTACATACAAGGAGCAAAAAATAAAAGATAAGATAAATCAGTAACTAACATTTAGAAATAAATTTTTACGTCTCAAATGAACTCTGAACTCTGAACTGTCATATGGTTTGGCAAGCGATTGTGAAGTTAGTGAAGAAGACACATAATATCCACCCCCAATTCTTGTAGCATTCGGTGTGTCAATTTCACACCTGTCAGGGCGTGGCCTGGTCAACTAATGCATTATCCAGACAATCTTGGAGTATCTGCTAGCTACCGGGCAGTTGGTAATTTCGAGAAATTACAATAAGGAAAGGAGTGTCAATTTTGTGGGTTCCGATTTTAGTGCGCCCATCGAGAGAGACAAAGAGACAGCTGGGATCAGATTGGTGCTGCCCCAGATGTAGAGAGATAAACTTTAGGCGAAGGGACTGGACTGTGCGGTATGTGGGATCCCAAGGCCTGCTCCTAGGAGGGGGAGTGGACAAAGCTCGTGTGACGAGCACACCTGCTACAGACCGAGCACAAGGATGTGGTGCAGCAGCTTGGAGCGGGTATTTATCCCCCGAAGCTCACGATGCTCAAAATAATTTTACAGTATAAATCAATTAAAGACGGGGACGGCATTAGCGTTCCTTACGAGGATTCATCGACAGGCAACCGAAATCACCTGTCCATGCGAAAGTAATATTATAGTAATTGACCCGAAATAGCTGCGAAGACCGTGATCCACAGCCAACAAAGCCTACAGTGGACAGGAGATAGGCAACTCACGTTGGTGGGAACATATTATTAATTCTATGAACAAGAAGCATAGAATAAAAGGGAAGATAAATTAGTCACTGACACGCAGTTTTTTACTTAATATATCTTAATATATCTATTCTCTATCAGATACCGTTTAGTTTCAAATTGGCCAAGTGGTTGCGTGGCTGTAGCCGTCTGTCTAAGTGGTACCTGTAAACAGGCTGTAAGGCACCCAGATTATTATCACACTCGGAACCATACCTTATTAATTGAAAATTAGTAAACCTATAATTAAGGATATGACCATTGACCAAAAAATATCCTTAATTATGTTTATCTTAATTTTAGACTTTCTTATTTTTCTACAATCTTAATTTTGTGGCTACTTAATTTATATTAATTGGAAATTAAATATCGTAATTTAAGGGAAAGTCACAAAGATTAGTACTATTCCTCTGACAAGGGAAAGCGTGTCATGGACTATGGAGAGTGGCTGGAGAGCAGCTGGCATTATTGATGCGTTGAAGAGTGCACGTAGTGACAGTGTTGTAAATGATCTGGTTGACCCTTTTGCTTCAATGGAAATTTGAATTAAGTGTAAATTGTTTTTTAGCCTTTTTAGCCAAATTTTGGTCATAATCTTCGCTAAAAAATTATCCTTAATTTGAGGAACGATAATAATGGGTTTACTAATTTTCAATTAATAAGGTATCCAGTGTGTACTGTCCCTTTCTTCACTTCTCAATGGAATTCGATCCAGTCTGAATTCTCAGCTCTGGATTGAGGCGTGCCAATATGAGTGAGATGTGGGAGGCGCGACAACTCAACTCAAAACAAAGACGACTGTGCGCGTGTTGACAGCACTGTGTTCACGTAAACCAGTGGTAACGCGCAAAACTAATCCGCGCTTACTATATATATGCGCGCGTTCGTGTTATGAATTTCCATTTTTTCAAATTCAAATTCCGCCCGCACCCGATTTTGCCGGGAAACGTTAAAATCTGGGTGTTTTCAGTTTGATTTTCAACACACACGGTTTTATAGCAGGGAAAACTCTGAAAAGTTTATAAAAATTTCCCCATTTTTCACAGAAGGTGTTCAGAAATTCTTTAAAATCGTTTAAAAACGCCTAAAATGCCGGGGGCTCCATCAACCCGGGGTTGATGGAGCCCCCGAAAATTGACAACCCCCACTGGGGCTAGCAGCCACTGGACCCTGCCTGGCGACTGCGGGGGCTCTGCGCCCCTAGACCCTGCTTGTGCGGGATTTCACCCAACACGCCCCCTTGGCCCTGACCCCCAGCGACTTGCCGTCTTACATCATACATATATCCCCCTAAATTTCCTAGTATATAGCAATGTAACCATGGTGTCTCACCAGCTTCGAAAGTTTGCCTTTTTCAACAAAGAGCTGATCAGAGAACCGAACGGTGAAAAATGGTCAGCACTCCAGGTATGTTGTTGTAAGGGTTTATTAAAGCAGATTCCTCCACTGTCCAACCCCCTCCTGGGTTGGACGTACCATACCAAGATTTTCAATACCGTACTCCCCTGACCCATCCCCTCCCACTCACACAAAACAGACCAAGATAAATAAAATCTCAATCAGGATGTCAAGGTGACATGTGCAACGAGCGGCCGTGGTAAAATCCTAATCGGGGATGACCAAGGGAACCTCCATTTCCTATCCCAAGACATGTCAGTGGAGACAAAGGAGTTATATAACGCTCAGATAACACATGTTGCGGTGATTCCAAAAGGGAAGCAGAATTTGGTGGTTACGGTAGGAGAGGATCAGCGAGCACACCCCTTACTGCGGGTAATTAATTTAGTTAATTAATTAGGCTAATAAATTGGTTAGTGATAATTATGACAATACAAATTAAGGGAGCACAATCAATTCAGAATTATCCCAACAACACCCTCTACTCTACATCCTCTCCCCTCAACACCTCCTACATCAGGTGTCCCTTCCACCTCATTTTACATCAGGTTTGGAATGTAGAACCAAACAAACCAATGGAGCCGATCCGCACAGTCGACCTGACCACTCTGAACAAGAATAGTAACGAGCTGGTGGTGGTAACTTGTATTGCTTTGAGCGATAATCTCTCTAACATGGCAGTAGGTCAGTTGTGATATATTTTGTCAAGAACCGACCGAATCAAGTAAACAATCAATCAGAACTCGTTATTTAGGTCACATGACTGGTTATCAGCCAATCAGAGAACATTATTTTCTGATTCGGTCGGTTCCTGCTTTCTATTATAATACACCCAATACCCATAACCCACCTTGCCTTGCTCGACCCTCTTTCTGTGTGCTTCACCCGCGGTTAGAACTTAGAACAAATAAATGACATTACCCATGACCCCATTGCAGCCCGCTCATTGAATGGAGAGTGGCTGGAGAGCAGCTGGCATTATTGATGCGTTGAAGAGTGCACGTAGTGACAGTGTTGTAAATGATCTGGTTGACCCTTTTGCTTCAATGGAAATTTGAATTAAGTGTAAATTGTTTTTTAGCCTTTTTAGCCAAATTTTGGTCATAATCTTCGCTAAAAAATTATCCTTAATTTGAGGAACGATAATAATGGGTTTACTAATTTTCAATTAATAAGGTAGTAGTTTATTTCTTCCTTGCCCAGGTGAATGCAGTTCAAAGACCGCCTGCTCCGCACTTTATTGCATCATTTGCATTTTTCCCGGACTACGGAGGCTTTGACACCACCTTCGTTATTCGAACCCGTTAACAGCTATGGATATAACCTGCCAATCGCCGCAAATTTCAATATTGCATATCACACAACCAAGTATGTATTTTGTCCAGGCAGAACGATGACCATGAAGAGAACCCCTAGGTCAACAAAATCTAAATATCAAAGGATAAATACCGGCCCATCAAATGAATATGTTCCAGACCCCAGCCGGCCAACAGGCCCCCTGTAGAAGAACAGCCACCACTACGAGCCCGCCGACAGGCTGAGAGGAATGAATTGGAGGTAAATCAATTATAAATAAAATTAAAATTATCTGTATTGTGAAGAGGGGTCAGGTTAGGCAGTAGTTGGATGGAACAACAGTTGCCTGGGAAAAAGTATGTTTGATATGGGCTAGGAACTGTTTCTGATGACGAATGGACCTTACTCCTGGAATTCACCAGTCACCACCCCCTCCCGTTTGGTTTCACCCCTCCACCCCAGGAGTATCAGAGCTTGGGGATCTAGAGGCCTCGACCCCCTCCCGATGGGTTTCGCCCCTTCGTGCCTCCACCCCAGCTGTATAACGAATCGAAACGTAGATTGTAGAAGACTAGGGCAGGTGAAGAGGAGCGTGATCGTGAACCCGGACAGTATCTGCTGTGCAGTGTGCAGTTGTTAATTTCGAGAAAAAAGCTGCATTATTGCATTGACCTGCAAGAAGGAAAGAATTGTCCATTTTGAGAGTGCCGATTTTGAATCTTTCTCCCATGGGCTGAATAATTGTTGAACATTTTGTAATTAAGAATATACGATAAGACAAATCAACCACAAACACTGACACGCAGTTATTTTACTTAAAATTTGTGATGATTTACAGAACTCACGTTGGAGTTCAACTGGACACCCAAAGAAAAGTGAACACACATGGATTGAGTGGTTAGAACTCACGTTGGAGTTCAACTCGACACCCAAAGAAAAGTGAACACACATGGATTGAGTGGTTAGAACTCACGTTGGAGTTCAACTCGACACCCAAAGAAAAGTGAACACACATGGATTGAGTGGTTAGAACTCACGTTGGAGTTCAACTCGACACCCAAAGAAAAGTGAACACACATGGATTGAGTGGTTAGAACTCACGTTGGAGTTCAACTCGACACCCAAAGAAAAGTGAACACACATGGATTGAGTGGTTAGAACTCACGTTGGAGTTCAACTCGACACCCAAAGAAAAGTGAACACACATGGATTGAGTGGTTAGAACTCACGTTGGAGTTCAACTGGACACCAAAAGAAAAGTGAACACCTGCTACAGACCGAGCACAAGGATGTGGTGCAGCAGCTTGGAGCAGGAATCAATCCCCCGAAGCTCACGATGCTCACAATAATTTTACAGTATAAATAAATTAAAGACGGGGACGGCATTAGCGTTCCTTACGAGGATTCAACGACATGCACCCGAAATCACCTGTCCATGCGAAAGTAATTGACCCAGAAACAGTTGCGAAGACCGTGGACAATCAAATCCATCATAATCAGAAATTCTTATATTAGTTGGAGATAGGCAACTCACTATTGTTGATTGTTGAAGCGTACTACATATGAACAAGAAGCAAAAAATAAAAGATAAGATAAATCAGTAAGTAACACTTAGAAATAAATTTTTACGTCTCAAATGAACTCTGAACTCTGAACTGTCATATGGTTGGGCAGGCGATTGTGAAGTTAGTGATGAAGACACATAATATCCACCCCCACTTCTTGTAGCATTCGGTGTGTCAATTTCACACATGTCAGGGCGTGGCCTGGTCAACTTATGCATTATCCAGACAAATCTGCTAACTACCGGGCAGTTGGTAATTTCGAAAAATTACAATAAGGAAAGGAGTGTCAATTTTGTGAGTTCCGATTTTGAATCTTGCTTCTGGGACAATATGAATCTGAAAAAGATTGACATGTTCCTTGTCTGTCATGTCTAACACCGGGCCGAAGGCTGTAAATTTAGCTCCCGGTGAGCAGGTCTCTAACAAGGAAGTGACGCCAGAGGAAAAGCCATGGCTGATGCGAGGTTCACGAGAAGAGACGAGGATGCAATGGAAGAGCACCTGAGGGAAGTGTTGAGAGAGAAGGGAATAAAGCCTCCTCCAAACTTAGTGCGCCCATCGAGAGAGACAAAGAGACAGCTGGGATCAGATTGGTGCTGCCCCAGATGTAGAGAGATAACCTTTAGGCAAGACCTGAAGTTCCCCTTTACCCATATGCTAAACGTATCTACTATCTGATAGCTACCGTGCAATTGGTAATTTCGAGAAATTAGGTATTGGCCTACAAGATAAAGAAGGAAAGATATTACCATTTTTGCTCCTGGGCTTCAGACAATGTGAATCTGAAGAAGACAACTGTTGCCTGGGAAAAGTATGTTTGATATGGGCTAGGAACTGTTTCTGATGACGAATGGACCTTACTCCTGGAATTCACCAGTCACCACCCCCTCCCGTTTGGTTTCACCCCTCCACCCCAGGAGTATCAGAGCTTGGGGATCTAGAGGCCTCGACCCCCTCCCGATGGGTTTCGCCCCTTCGTGCCTCCACCCCAGCTGTATAACGAATCGAAACGTAGATTGTAGAAGACTAGGGCAGGTGAAGAGGAGCGTGATCGTGAACCCGGACAGTATCTGCTGTGCAGTGTGCAGTTGTTAATTTCGAGAAAAAAGCTGCATTATTGCATTGACCTGCAAGAAGGAAAGAATTGTCCATTTTGTCCCGATTTTGAATCTTTCTCCCATGGGCTGAATAATTGTTGAACATTTTGTAATTAAGAATATACGATAAGACAAATCAACCACAAACACCGACACGCAGTTATTTTACTTATAATTTGTGGTGATTTACGGCTAGTCAGAGAGAGACGAAGTCAGTACCAAGAAAGTGGCCAGAATAATTATGATTTAATTAAGTTAAAGTTATGATTTAAAGATCGAATCTGAACTGTCCCCAATGACACAGACAGAGCAGAACGTAGCGTCACTAGCGATACTGGAGCACAGTGCGTTGACGTTCGATGAGAATTTCGAGTATTTTAGCCAAAGACTAACTTTTGATATCAGGTTCAGCTCGAAGAGCCGGACCAGATGGACTATTCAAAAATTACCTTTGCCCACACCGTCCTGGAGAAAAATGAGGTTAACTTTTTGCCCGAAACTGGAGTTAACCTCAATAAATCATAGACTGCAAGTCATAAGACCATAAAACCGGTTCTAATAGTTAAATCTCACCAGGGGGATAGTTTGTATGCAATTTGATAGACCTTAAACAAACCATTGGCAAAATTTTAGAGGTTAACATAATTACCGAAAAGTGACACTTTTGCGATTATTTCGTAACATTTTCTTCATGTCCTACGGGAATTCCACACTAGAAAGATTAGAACTGAGCCTTGGAACTTGACAAGAACAGTCCCAAGTAACTGTACAACAAATTTGACGGACACCTTTTG
>AVPN01000426.1:34495-53683 GCA_000695325.1 Pleurobrachia bachei | reverse complement strand
ATCATTTCCACAAACTTAATATACTTCTTTATCCAAATAATTTCAATTTGTCTTCACTTTCTATGATCTTCCCTTACAAAGACAGAATAAAAATGTTCTTCACACAAATTTTTATGGAAAATGTTCATCCTCCCGGTTATTTTAGACAACTTATCCTCATCTAATCAACTCACTGATTGTAATTGTCCTCGTATTTTCTTCCAATTCCTCGGAACTTCATCTCCTCCTCCCTCTGCTGGAAACGTTGTCTCCTTCTCTCTTCGCTGGGAACGTTATCTTCTCCTTCCTATGCTGGAAACGTTATCTCCTCCTCGCTGGGAACTTTATCTCCTCCTCTCCTCGCTTGGACCGTTATCTCCTCCTCTCCTCGCTGGGACCGTTATCTCCTCCTCGCTGGGAACTTTATCTCCTCCTCTCCTCGCTTGGACCGTTATTTCCTCCTCTCCTCGCTGGGACCGTTATCTCCTCCTCGCTGGGAACTTTATCTCCTCCTCTCCTCGCTTGGACCGTTATCTCTTCCTCTCCTCGCTTGTACCGTTATCTCCTCCTCTCCTCGCTTGGACCGTTATTTCCTCCTCTCCTCGCTGGGACCGTTATCTCCTCCTCGCTGGGAACTATATTTCCTCCTCTCTTCACTGGGAACTTTCTCACCTCCTCTCCTTTCTCACCTCCTCTCCTTTATCTCCTCCGGGACACCTACTTTTGACAGTAATTATCCAACTCATTTTTAGGATCTGACCTGGATAAGGCAATGTATGCATATTCCTCTTTCTCCAGATTTCTCCTTACATAATTCGCCTACTTGCACTGTTGTGTCTATCTTTTACATCTGCATCAACATGGCCGCTAACCCTTATCTCTCCTGATTTGAGGTTGTCCTATGTTGAGAACAAGTAGTCAGCTTGTCTCGATCAGCATTCACAGTGACTAATTGCTTCTGCTGACTTGAACAGTTCCTCTAAATAACAAGTAGCTAACTTGTTGCAACGTTGCTTATAGGGATCCCTGGATATCCATATGCTGTGTGATTCAGTCACATTTTCTGTCTTTTTAGGGGGCTTTGTCCCTACATACCTAGGTCGCCTAGGTGAAACCACACACAGCCGTGACTCTTCTTCTGGGTTACGCCATAACTTCTTGCAAGTAGAACTATAATACTCCCCTACATTTCTGGGACAAGTATTGTTACCTCCGGAACATGTATGGTTACCTCTCTAATCTGGAATAGGTCTCGCCTCTCTGGAACAGGTATCCTCACCTTGCCTTTCTGGAACTGGTATCCTCACTTCATCTCTCTGGAACAGGTATCCTCACCTTGCCTTTCTGGAACTGGTATCCTCACTTCATCTCTCTGGAACAGGTATCCTCACCTTGCCTTTCTGGAACTGGTATCCTCACTTCATCTCTCTGGAACAGGTATCCTCACCTTGCCTTTCTGGAACTGGTATCCTCACTTCATCTCTCTGGAACAGGTATCCTCACCTTGCCTTTCTGGAACTGGTATCCTCACTTCATCTCTCTGGAACAGGTATCCTCACCTTGCCTTTCTGGAACTGGTATCCTCACTTCATCTCTCTGGAACAGGTATCCTCACCTTGCCTTTCTGGTAGTCGTCCGGGTTCTCTGCACGCGGCACCGCGTACACTCCCGCACCTTAAGAAACACCTCATCATCTTAGTGAACTCCATTCCTCTTTATTCCATATCCATGTGAACTCCTCCCCTCGTTCAATTTAGCGAAGACTGGTTGTTTCCTTATTCCACGTATCGTTAAGAACTCCAATTTTCAGTCCATGTGGCCCCGCCAATAACACGAGGTTCAGGTGTGGCGACTGGAAAGGTGAGGGATCTTCCCTTTCTCTGTCTATTGACTACTCAAAAAAATTACATGAATTAATTTAATGCATTTCTCTCACACTGTCTTTCACACTGTTTCTCTTATCTTTTTCTGTTTGATCCTCTGCTTCTTCGTCGTTCCACTGGTTTGAATTCCTCGGGGGTGATTTCCTCTGTATTCCTACACACGGCTACGTGTACACTCCCACACCTTAGTTCAAGTTCGTGTGGGCGGTATTAGGGTTAATTTAGCCCTACAATTGTCCTTTTATCAACACGTCGATTCACACTTATATCATGCATATAATACATTTTTCTTCACTCGCTTAATTCAATAATGTTTCGGCATAACTGGGCAACTGTCATTTGGGACTTCTTTCCTCCCGAGTTCGGGTTTACTCCATCCCATCGAGTTGAACCCACTCACTAGATCCCATCTCATGATCTCATCTAGCGAGCTGTCATTTAGAAATCATTTCCACAAAATTAATATCCTACTTTTTTAACCAAATAATTTCAATTTGTCTTCTCTTTCTAGGATCTTCCCTTACAAAGACAGAATTAAAATGTTCTTCACACAAATTACCACGGAAAATGTTCATCCTCACGGTTATTTTAGACAACTTATCCTCATCTAATCAACTCACTGATTGTAATTGTCCTCGTATTTTCTTCCAATTCCTCGGAACTTCATCTCCTCCTCCCTCTGCTGGAAACGTTGTCTCCTCCTCTCTTCGCCGGGAACGTTATCTTCTCCTTCCTATGCTGGAAACGTTATCTCCTCCTCGCTGGGAACTTTATTTCCTCCTCTCCTCGCTGGGACCGTTATCTCCTCCTCGCTGGGAACTTTATCTCCTCCTCTCCTCGCTTGGACCGTTATTTCCTCCTCTCCTCGCTTGGACCGTTATCTCTTCCTCTCCTCGCTTGTACCGTTATCTCCTCCTCTCCTCGCTTGTACCGTTATCTCCTCCTCTCCTCGCTTGGACCGTTATCTCCTCCGGGACACCTACTCCTTAAACTTTGTCGTCTAATCCTTTTGACAGTAACTATCCAACTCATTTCTTTTTGGATCTGACCTGGATAAGGTAATGTATGCATATTCCCCTTTCTCCAGATTTCTCCTTACATAATTCGCCAACTTGCACTGTTGTGTCTATCTTTTATATCTGCATCAACATGGCCGCTAACCCTTATCTCTCCTGATTTGAGGTTGTCCTATGTTGAGAACAAGTAGTCAGCTTGTCTCGATCAGCATTCACAGTGACTAATTGCTTCTGCTGACTTGAACAGTTCCTCTAAATAACAAGTAGCTAACTTGTTGCAACGTTGCTTATAGGGATCCCTGGATATCCATATGCTGTGTGATTCAGTCACATTTTCTGTCTTTTTAGGGGGCTTTGTCCCTACATACCTAGGTCGCCTAGGTGAAACCATCTAGGTGAAACCACACACAGCCGTGACTCTTCTTCTGGGTTACGCCATAACTTCTTGCAAGTAGAACTATAATACTCCCCTACATTTCTGGGACAAGTATTGTTACCTCCGGAACATGTATGGTTACCTCTCTAATCTGGAATAGGTCTCGCCTCTCTGGAACAGGTATCCTCATCTCACCTCTCCTCTCTAACAGGTATCCTCACCTCTCTAGAACAGGTATCCTCACCTCTCTGGAACAGGTTATCCTTACCTCGCCTCTCTGGAACAGGTATCCTCACCTTGCCTTTCTGGAACTGGTATCCTCACTTCATCTCTCTGGAACAGGTATCCTCACGAGAGACCTTGTCCATAGGAGTGGAGAGACCTTGTCCACAGGAGTGGAGACTGGAACAGGTGTCCTCACCTCTCTGGAATCGGTCGCGGTACTTGACCTTGCGGTACCTGTCCTCTCATACACACCTTAGGTGTCATTAAAATCCTGTGCAATGATCCCTATCTCCACTTTCAATTAATTTTGTTCAAGGGGCTCCACTGATAAATCTAACTTTCTGTAGTTTCAGGGATGAATAACCCATCTCAAAAGCTGGTCAATCAAAATTGATCCAAAATTTGTGACGTTCTCGTTTAGGAAGACAGAGGAGAAAATACATAATTTTCTTATCTCGGGTTCTGAGTTGTCTTTTGGCCTTCTCTCCATCATTTTCTTCACTCTCCTTGGGGTTTCTAACATCTTCTGCCTTCTCCTCGGGGTCTCTAACATCTTTTGTCTTCTCCTCGGGGTCTCTAACATCATCTGTCTTCTCCTTGGGGTCTCCAACATCTTCCAACATCATCTGTCTCCTCTAAGGGGTCTACAACATCCTCTGTCTCCTCCTCGGGGTCTTTAACATCTTCTGTCTCTTCCTCTGTCTCTTCTTCTGTCTCCTCTACGGGGTCTCCGACATCCTCTGTCTCCTCTTCGGGGTTATCTTGAACCTCACACTTTCTGGTAGTAACTTGCCTTGAGCCTCGTGACTTGTGAATCTGGCTCCCCTTCTGAGGAAGACTTGTTAGGGGTAGTCGTCGGCAGAATGTAATGGGTTGTAGGAACTGGAACATCTGATCTGTCTTATCTGCCAGGGCTACTTTCTGTATTCATCATCGAGAATCAGCATTTTCTTTTAACCTCTCCTCAGGATCTGGAACATCCTCTGGCTCAGAGGAGCCCAAGACCTTGAAGTAGACCGAGGGAGGAGCCCTAGACCTTGTCCCTCGGGATCTGAAACATCCTCAGGATCTGGAACATCCTCTGGCTCCCTCCTCGGGATCTGGAACATCCTCGGGATCTGGAACATCCTCGGGATCTGGAACATCCTCGGGATCTGCAACTTCATCTGGCTCCCTCCTTGGGATCTGGTGCATCGTCTGGCTCTCTTCTCAGGATCTGGAACATCCTATGGCTCTCGCCTTGGGATCTTGAACATCATCTGGCTTCTCCTCGGGGTGTTTAACAACTTTCATCCTTTCCTCGGGGTCTTCAACAACTTCTGGTCCTCTCCGCGGGTCTCCAACATATTCTGTCTCTTCCTCGGGGTCTCCAACATCTTCTGTGTTGCCTTTAACCTCACACTTTCTGGTCGTGCATCATAAAAAGGTGGGTTTACTATCGCTTCCCAAAAGTTGCCTCGTGGTTTGTTAATCTGGTTCCTTTTCTGGCGTGAGTACTCGTCGGGAGAATGAAGTGGGTTTCTTCATTGGTAAAAGCTGTAGGGATACGATTAAGGGCTGCCTCCAACCCGGAACTGGTACACCAACTGCCTCTCTGGAAGTACCACGGGACTTATCTGTTCTTTTTAATGTGGTCCAATCATCGCTTATTTGATTTGCACACTCGAGGATGGTATCTGGTACACTTATCGCCCTCCAAACAACCAGTCTTTTGGTCCTCACCATTCTCTACAAATCGGTCACACAGCGGTGTGAGTGGGTCGGCTACTAGTTTGGATGATTCGGTGCTTGTTTCGGAAGGATTGGATGCTTGTTTCAAGCGCTTTCGTTCCATTATCCTTGTCAGAGCTTCTCTCTTGCCATCTATAATCTGTTGGCTTGTTGGTTGCCCTCGGTAGTAAATGACAGGTTCCTCAGGAACTGTGGAAGGGTCGACTGGTTGTTTTGATGATTCGGCTGCCGAATTGGAAGGTTCGACTGATGGCGTGAAAGGGTTCTTCTTCTTCTTCTTCTCCTCGGGATCTGGAACATCCTCGGGATCTGCAACTTCATCTGGCTCCCTCCTTGGGATCTGGTGCATCGTCTGGCTCTCTTCTCAGGATCTGGAACATCCTATGGCTCTCGCCTTGGGATCTTGAACATCATCTGGCTTCTCCTCGGGGTGTTTAACAACTTTCATCCTCTCATCGGGGTCTTCAACAACTTGTGTTCTCTCCTCGGGGTCTTCAAAATCTTCTGTCTCTGTCAGAGCATTGGCCTGACAGTTCTGTCTGCTCCTCGGGGTCTCCAACACTTTCTGTACTCTCTTTGGATCTTCAACCTCTTCTTTCCTCTCCTCGGGGTCTCCAACATCTTCTGGTCCTCTCCTCGGGTCTTCGACATCTTCTGTCTACTCCTCGGGTCTTCGACATCTTGGTCCTCTCCTCGGGGTCTCCAAAATTTTCTATCCTCTCCTCAGGATCTTCAACATCTTCTGTCTTCTCCTCGGGGTCTTCAACATCTTCTGTCCTCTCCTCGGGGTCTTTAACATCTTCGGTTCTCTCCTCGGGATCTTCAACATCTTCGTTCTCTCTAACATCTTCTATCTTCTCCTTGGCGTCTCTAGCATCTTCTGTCTTCTTCTCGGGGTCTCTAACGTCTTCTGTCTTCTTCTCGGGATCTTCAACATCTTTCATCCTCCCTCCTTGGGGTCTTCAACTCCCTCATGAAAAGGTGGTCCAATCATCGCTTATTTGATTTGCGCACTCGAGGATGGTATCTGGTACACTTGTTGCCGTCCAAACTACCAGTCTTTTGGTCCTCACCATTCTTCTACAAATCGGTCACACAGCTATGGATCTGGATGCCGGTAAGAGCAAATCTTACCTTTCCACTTTAGGCGACCTGATTTTACGTGAATACAAGCCATTCGTTCCATTATCTTTGTCAGAGCTTCTCTCTTGCCATGTTGGCTTGTTGGTTTCTCTCGGTAGTAAATGACAGGTTCCTCAGGAACTGTGGAAAGGTCGACTGGTTGTTTTGATGATTCGGCTGACTCGGAGTCCTCTGCAGTCTCACATCACTCTTCTTGATAACATGACTCGGCGGGGAATCAGGTTGGTCATCAGTTTTGGTCACAGCTACATGTTTGTCAGGGGAATCTTCTTCAGTGATCATAGGTATAGTCAGTTTGTAGCGGGTTGGAATCACCGGGATACAGATCAGGAATATTTTGATTTATATCAGGATCACTTGGGTTCTCGATATTCACAGAAGTTATTGTTTTTACACTGCACACTGTTTCTAACTCCAGAATTTAATAAGCTT
Organism: Pleurobrachia bachei; assembly: GCA_000695325.1. Taxonomy (NCBI): domain Eukaryota; kingdom Metazoa; phylum Ctenophora; class Tentaculata; order Cydippida; family Pleurobrachiidae; genus Pleurobrachia; species Pleurobrachia bachei. The sequence goes on along the minus strand of AVPN01000426.1, from coordinate 46,898 downwards.
TCAGTGTATCATGGAGTTACGTCCTGTGTATGTCTCGCCTCACAAGACCAATCGTCTGTCTCCCATCCTATGACTCCCTCCTCAGAATCACCTCTGATGTAGTCTGGTCTTTCTTCACATCTTGAACGTCAACTGGTCCTCTCCTCAGATCTGGAAAATCATCTTGTCCTCTCCTCAGATCTGGAACATCCTCTGGTCCTCTCCTCAGATCTGGAACATCCTCTTGTCCTCTCCTCAGATCTTGAACATCCTTTTGTCCTCTCCTCAGATCTGGAACATCATCTGGTCCTCTCCTCAGATCTGGACTGTGATCTGGTCTTTTCTCGCATCTTGAACATCTTCTTATCCTCTCCTCAGATCTGGAAAATCATCTTGTCCTCTCCTCAGATCTGCTAACATCCTTCTCCTTAGAACCAGGAATATCCTCTGCACAAAATAAACAGATCAAGTGACAAAATATGTAGGCTGTGTAAGTTGCAACGAATACGAAGAAACAATTTCCTTCGCAATTTGTTCTCTGGGAAAGGAAAAACAAAAAAAGAATACAAAAAGAAACAATAGACCACATATATATATATATAATAACCAGATCCTGACCACCTCTGATACTCAATCATTATTTCAAAAGCCATGTCTTTACTCAATCAACTAGTTAGCTACTCAACCTGTGCAACCGAACCTTCATTCTAAGCCTAAGGACTAATTCAAATCGAAAACACAATCCCTAGTTAGCTAATCAACCCTATCAATGAAGGAAATCCGAATATTTTCGATCGCTTATACACTAATCACAACACGTGCATTCAATCTCGTGATGGACAACCACATTGCCAGACCGAAGCTGGGGCCGCCTGGTACAGCATGGATTAGCCTAATTAACCTAAAATCTCGCTCCAATCTCATCTATTACATACATGTTATTAGACTATCGAATAATTAAACGTGATTGTGCAAAGATTGGATAATGATTTGATTGTAGTTCAAACCTAGGTTCTTTCTGGGGTGATTTGGTAAATTACTTTATCTTCTTGTCCTATTTTACTTGCTATTAACATCCTTAATTTTAGTTTCTTTCTTCTCTCTCTCGTTTTTAGCGTTTTAACCTTAACTTTCAGATACTTCTTATCGGCTTGAAGAGTTTCACACTTTTCTTGTAGTCTTAAAATTAATCTTCCTGCTTTAACAAGCTCATGCTCTAGTACTTTTATCTTCTCTTCCAATTTAATTGTCGTCTGCTTTCCCATCTTGTTGTATTCTTCTGCTGAAACACCTGATAACTCAATAGTATCACTTAATTCTCCATCTTCCATTCCTTCATGCTTCGGTATAACTTCCTCTACATATTGTGACAATACTTTACGAGAACTCACATACCATGTCGGGAATGGAAGGTTCTCCTCCTCCTCCTCACGTAAAAGCTCTATCTCCTGCTCCTCCGTTAACATTAGTGAAGAGTAACTTCCTTCGCTTCCCGTGCTGGATGTCCTGTCCCTGTTACCTTGGCCACCCCTTTCCTTAGGTTCGTCTTGCAATTGCGTACTTAGTACTGAAATATCCATTTCTTGCTAAGATAAGAGTAGTAATTAGAACAGAAATTCGTAACTTATGACACTTCGGGTCAGGAAAAACTTCAGGATTTCAATGGGATTACTAGATGCAACTACGACTTGTATATTGGCATATTATGATTACTAGTAAAACTGAGGTTGAGGGATCTGCCTTTCTCTATTCTTTTTTCATCTTTTTCTCTCTAACTTCTCTCTATCTCTCTTTCTATCCTTCTCTTTCTCTTTTTCTCTCCCTCTTTCGCTTCATCAATCTTCACCTATCTCTTTTTCTCTTTGTGGTACGGGATTAGATCTCACACATGTGATTCGATCCTCCTACTGGGGGTAGTTATGGTGCGAGATCAGATCTCTCGCATGGCTCATGTGAACTGCTCCAAATTGTCTTTGTCTCTTTCGCTCCTTCTCTCTTCATATGTTTCTCTTTCTCTCTATATCTCTTTCTGTCTATCTCTCTTACTCTCTTACTCTCTTACTCTCTTTCTCTCTTTCTTGCCTTCTATGCTATGCTATCTTTTTCTTCTTCTCTTTCTCTTTTTCTCGTTCTATCTCTCTCTTTCTTTCCTTCTCTCTTTCTAACTGTCTCTTTCTCTCTTCTCCTATCTTTCGTCTACTTCTGTGGGACTGAGGTCTGGGGGTAGTTGTGACGAAATCCGACCTACAAAAGGTGATCCGACAACAACACATCATCTCGTTAGTACCTGCTCTCTTCCTTGTCTTTCTCAACTAGTCCAACCGGACTATCATGGCAACAAAAGGTCTTTCTCGGGATTCGACCACCAAGAAGGATTCAAGGCACGGTGATATCACAGTCAGGTCATAAAGAGGATCTCACGTGAGTGTATCAAAGCAGGGCCAACATTTAGTCATTGTCAATCCATCTCCAGATTGCGCTTTCGATTTACCATATAGCAACAAACCTTGTGTTCCACTAACGACCGCGCCAAACAATCAATTACCTCTCTCGTTTTTAGCGTTTTAACCTTAACTTTCAGATACTTCTTATCGGCTTGAAGAGTTTCACACTTTTCTTGTAGTCTTAAAATTAATCTTCCTGCTTTAACAAGCTCATGCTCTAGTACTTTTATCTTCTCTTCCAATTTAATTGTCGTCTGCTTTCCCATCTTGTTGTATTCTTCTGCTGAAACACCTGATAACTCAATAGTATCACTTAATTCTCCATCTTCCATTCCTTCATGCTTCGGTATAACTTCCTCTACATATTGTGACAATACTTTACGAGAACTCACATACCATGTCGGGAATGGAAGGTTCTCCTCCTCCTCCTCACGTAAAAGCTCTATCTCCTGCTCCTCCGTTAACATTAGTGCAGAGTAACTTCCTTCGCTTCCCGTGCTGGATGTCCTGTCCCTGTTACCTTGGCCACCCCTTTCCTTAGGTTCGTCTTGCAATTGCGTACTTAGTACTGAAATATCCATTTCTTGCTAAGATAAGAGTAGTAATTAGAACAGAAATTCGTAACTTATGACACTTCGGGTCAGGAAAAACTTCAGGATTTCAATGGGATTACTAGATGCAACTACGACTTGTATATTGGCATATTATGATTACTAGTAAAACTGAGGTTGAGGGATCTGCCTTTCTCTATTCTTTTTTCATCTTTTTCTCTCTAACTTCTCTCTATCTCTCTTTCTATCCTTCTCTTTCTCTTTTTCTCTCCCTCTTTCGCTTCATCAATCTTCACCTATCTCTTTTTCTCTTTGTGGTACGGGATTAGATCTCACACATGTGATTCGATCCTCCTACTGGGGGTAGTTATGGTGCGAGATCAGATCTCTCGCATGGCTCATGTGAACTGCTCCAAATTGTCTTTGTCTCTTTCGCTCCTTCTCTCTTCATATGTTTCTCTTTCTCTCTATATCTCTTTCTGTCTATCTCTCTTACTCTCTTACTCTCTTACTCTCTTTCTCTCTTTCTTGCCTTCTATGCTATGCTATCTTTTTCTTCTTCTCTTTCTCTTTTTCTCGTTCTATCTCTCTCTTTCTTTCCTTCTCTCTTTCTAACTGTCTCTTTCTCTCTTCTCCTATCTTTCGTCTACTTCTGTGGGACTGAGGTCTGGGGGTAGTTGTGACGAAATCCGACCTACAAAAGGTGATCCGATAGACAGCTACAGTACACACAATACAATCCCTATCTCTCTCTCGGTTCTCTCTCCCTCTTTTTCTCTCTATCTCTCTCTCTCCCTCTCTCTTTTGGTTCTCTCTCTCTCTCTCTCTCTCTCTCTCTCTCTCTCTCTTTCTCTCTCTCTATCTATCTCTCCCTATCTGTCTTTTCATAGGATAGATGCAACCATTTAATTTCTGTCCAAACATATAACTACCTACCTGGTCAGCCTGTTCCAACTCTGCAAGCGGGGTATCCCCCACCATGATACTCAAGGCAAAACTCATGAACGTTTTCGATCAGGGCCTTTCGGTTCTGTGGACTAATGTTAATTCATTGTTCAGCTTCTTCCTCTCATTCTCTCTCTTCCTCTCATCATCTAAGCCAAGCTCACTCCGGAACTTATGGAGGGATACTATCAATACGTCTTGGTATTTTGCTAGGAAACGCATCTTATCTCTCGGTCTCTCGACGAACCGTCGATTTCATTGTTAACTCGGTCCTTTCAGCTAATAGCTGGAGTGGGCTTACAGCCTTCTTCAAATGTATCAATAAGAATTGGCGGAGCACCTCTTCTATTGAAAGAGGATTCCTCTTCAACTCATCCTGGTTTTCTACTATCTACGCTTTTTCTACTATCTACCTCTCTCTGCCTTTCTTTCAGTCGGGTCAGCAATAGAGACTTTAAAAAGATGCACCTGAAGATACAAATATGTTACTAGTAGAGACTATGGTGGTCTTTATACAACACGTGCTAGGACTTACTGATGGCCCAACAGGAGATTGCCCTACTTCACTATCTACTTGAAACATTTAACTTAGCGCCAGCAAGATGATCAATGCAAATGTCATTATTCTGGCTCTAAACTGCTACTAAAGGACCAGACTTCCCTAAATAATTTCAAGAATTAATGTGGCCGTATACTAGAGTGAGTGGGCTGTATGGCGGCGACATACCCAATTTGATTCTCGGTCGCTCAGATGGGGTCGGCGGTCGCGGCGCCAGAAAGTGAGTGGGTAGAGGGTACTGATCCAAATGGACAATAATTATTGAGTCAGATCTCCGCGACCAGTCCTTATGCCCCGCAATACGGAGTACTGCCTAATACATATATCAATGTTCAACTAACCGTATTAGGTCATCTGCTTTCTCGTAAAAGCGATGATTGTGAGTTACCTATAAATAACTAACGAACAACAAGAAGTATCATGAATAGGTTGAATTCTTTTACCCCAAGTTAGATAGTATCGTGGTTGTTATTAGTGTTAGTATAAAGTAGGCGGTTAAGTTATACATTCATTCTTCGGGGTGGTTGCTTTATTACCTAATTTAGTTTAAAGCATCTATCAATCTTGCTACATAATTTTTTAGGCCCGTTACTAGGGTATCCAGATTCGATGGTCAGGCAATTTAAACCACAAGTTACGGGATCTCGCCCATTAGATCGTGGCCCTTGCCAAGCAAATAAATGTCAAGTTTTACCTACGGTTTGTTTGATATCTCAAGTTATGAATTTCATACTAATATTTACGCAAATTTTCTTTCCCTGACTTTCACCTACAATTTAGCTCGAGTCTCAGAGACGAAATGGGAATTTTGGGTTTTCACTATCAGAGTTATCAGACTTTCTATTTTAGGTACGAGGTCACTCCTTTCGGGGGTAAATAGGGTGAAATTCAAGCAGATTTATAATTTATTTCATACTCACTCCACCTTTCTAGATATTATGCCATGTTATTTTCACGAGAAATTTCCTAATTTTTATTTTCAATTGCACTTAATTAATGCTCACCAGGGGCGGTTTTTGGTATCCGATTGCTCTAGTTTCTCTCGTATATTCGTGCCGTAAAGCCCAAAATAAGTCGTTTGTATTTGGATAACATTACATTATATTGTCTTACTGACTTCATGTTGCTATGGCAACAGTTTATACCGATCTTTATCATGCCTTTCCGCAAAAGGTATGAATCATGACCCTGTGAGATAAGCTATTTAAATGTAACAATTGGATCAACTAATTAGGTATCAGACACAGGAAATTAGTTCCGTGAGTAATTCATCAAGAAGAAGCATGGTACAGTCACATATGTATGAACCGATTAATTCGATAACCTCAAAATATACCTCGAAGATGATCAAACCACCTATAATAGCCTCCTCTAAGGACATCGACCAGATCCATTCAATGCTACTGAGGACCATATTTATTCGTAATCGGGGAGACCATGTATAGAAAATAGTTTAATAAATAGTATAGGTCATTCCATCAATGAATCGTTCCATGAGGTCACAGCCAGTCTATTGACACACAACTAACTCGGTAGATTCCTATCCGGCTGGGGTTCAGTTGTAATAAATTCCGTCTTGAGTTGGCCCTCTTGTGAAGAGTTTCTGTCACGTCTAGCTGCTTGGTTTCTGCTTGTTGGGAACAATGGAATACGAACGATTTCTTAGTCTGAAATGGTTTCCGTTTTGAAAATGAAAGATAGCTTCAAGGATATTATAATGTACCTAGCATTTATTTAGCAATATATACTCTCTTTCTCTCTCTCTATCTATCTCTCCCTATCTGTCTTTTCATAGGATAGATGCAACCATTTAATTTCTGTCCAAACATATAACTACCTACCTGGTCAGCCTGTTCCAACTCTGCAAGCGGGGTATCCCCCACCATGATACTCAAGGCAAAACTCATGAACGTTTTCGATCAGGGCCTTTCGGTTCTGTGGACTAATGTTAATTCATTGTTCAGCTTCTTCCTCTCATTCTCTCTCTTCCTCTCATCATCTAAGCCAAGCTCACTCCGGAACTTATGGAGGGATACTATCAATACGTCTTGGTATTTTGCTAGGAAACGCATCTTATCTCTCGGTCTCTCGACGAACCGTCGATTTCATTGTTAACTCGGTCCTTTCAGCTAATAGCTGGAGTGGGCTTACAGCCTTCTTCAAATGTATCAATAAGAATTGGCGGAGCACCTCTTCTATTGAAAGAGGATTCCTCTTCAACTCATCCTGGTTTTCTACTATCTACGCTTTTTCTACTATCTACCTCTCTCTGCCTTTCTTTCAGTCGGGTCAGCAATAGAGACTTTAAAAAGATGCACCTGAAGATACAAATATGTTACTAGTAGAGACTATGGTGGTCTTTATACAACACGTGCTAGGACTTACTGATGGCCCAACAGGAGATTGCCCTACTTCACTATCTACTTGAAACATTTAACTTAGCGCCAGCAAGATGATCAATGCAAATGTCATTATTCTGGCTCTAAACTGCTACTAAAGGACCAGACTTCCCTAAATAATTTCAAGAATTAATGTGGCCGTATACTAGAGTGAGTGGGCTGTATGGCGGCGACATACCCAATTTGATTCTCGGTCGCTCAGATGGGGTCGGCGGTCGCGGCGCCAGAAAGTGAGTGGGTAGAGGGTACTGATCCAAATGGACAATAATTATACTCAGTCTAGAGGCGCTGGTCAGGAATACGGGGCGTTATGCCTCATGACCCTAATACATATATCAATGTTCAACTAACCGTATTAGGTCATCTGCTTTCTCGTAAAAGCGATGATTGTGAGTTACCTATAAATAACTAACGAACAACAAGAAGTATCATGAATAGGTTGAATTCTAAATGGGGTTCAATCTATCATAGCACCAACAATAATCACAATCATATTTCCCGTTCATTCTTGAGAGGCGGATTAAACCATAATATTTGCGTTATGTTTTCATAACGCCACCAAACTATGTTTTAGATGTAAGCTAGTATATTATTAAATTGATTTTTCAAATTCTTTCTAGGCGGTTAAGTTATATTTTCATTCTTCGGGGTGGTTGCTTTATTACCGAATTTAGTTCAAAGCATCTATCGATCTTGCTACACAATTTTAAAGGCCCGTTACCAGGGTATCCAGATTCGTTGGTATGGCAATTTACCCAACAAGTTACAAGATCTCGCCCATTAGATCGTGCCCCTCGCCAATCAAACAAATGTCAAATTTTACCTAACGTTTATTTGACAGCTCACCTATTAATTGAGCAATGGGTCAACAATTAAAACCCGAGCACGTCTGACTTCACAACATCTCAGGGATGCAGCACTCTCTAAATGGGCAATTTCTAATGAGAAGGGGATACGAAGCTCTCTCCCCTTAGTAATATGTGATATTTTCCTGACTTTCACCTACAATTTAGCTCGTCTCAGAGACGAAATGGGAATTCTGGGTTTTCACTATCAGACTAATCAGACTTTCTATTTTAGGTACGAGGTCCCTCCTTTAGGGAGTAAATGGGTGGAATTCAAGCAGATTTATAATTTATTTCATACTCACAGTCCAGGTTCTACACCAACTTTCTAGAAAATATGCCATGTTATTTGCACGAGAAATTCCCTAAATTTTATTTTCAATTGCACTTAATTGATGCCCACCACCAGGGGCGGTTTTTGGTATCCGATTGCTCTAGTTTCTTTCATATATTCGTGCCGTAAGGCCCAAAAATAAGTCTTTTGTATTTGGATATCATTACATAATACATTATATTGTCTTACTGACTTCATGTTGCTATGGCAACAGTTTATACCGATCTTTATCATGCCTTTCCGCAAAAGGTATGAATCATGACCCTGTGAGATAAGCTATTTAAATGTAACAATTGGATCAACTAATTAGGTATCAGACACAGGAAATTAGTTCCGTGAGTAATCCATCAAGAAGAAGCATGGTAGAGTCACATATGTATGAACCGATTAATGATAACCTCAAAATATACCTTGCCCCCAAGTTCATCAAAATAGAGAAAGAAGAGGGGTAGAGAAACACACGCAGAGAGAGGTTGAAGAGAGATGGAGAATAACGATACAGAGAGGTAGGAATTGAAGTCCCTACTAGGGACAGAGAAAAAGAGGTAGAAGAGGTACAGAGAAGAGAGAAAGAGAAAGAAAGAGATACAGAGAGCTAAGGCGGAGAGAGAGTAAAAGAGACATAGATAAAGGCTCATATAATATTTGGATTTTGGAATTAGGGAATTCAATCTTACCGATTTAGAACTTCCATATCGGCCTAACTGTAATTGATTGATTGGGTTGGCTGTCCATTGGTTATGTAGTTTAAAAACACATGCAGAATAGTATAATAGCGTGATCAGGTGCAGAGTACAGAGAGAGAATTGCATTGGGAGATTGGGAGAAAAATATCGAGAGAGATAGAGGGAGAAAAATAAATTTGGAGCATATTGTAGAGAATTGAGAGAGGTATTACATATTTTATTCTGTCCCGTATGTGCCAGGAATATTACTTCCCATCGTGCTGATAACACGAAGATCCAGATCTATTTTTGCCCATAATATAATTGACTGTCGTCAGGAGTAGTGGTTGATCTAAAGTTAATTAGAGGTAGATACAAGTAGTAAGAGAGCTGGGAGGAGCACAAGTTACTTTTGAAAACACGAAGAGATTTGAGACATCCATATTAGAACCAGTGAGAGATGTTGAGAAAGAATAGAAGAGAGAAAGAATTGAGATCATTGCATAGGTAGGTATAACATTACAAAGTGATTAGAAGAGATGGTAAAACATGATAAGAAATTATATTTGTTGTTCTATATATTGCTAAATAAATGCTAGGTACATTATAATATCCTTGAAGCTATCTTTCATTTTCAAAACGGAAACCATTTCAGACTAAGAAATCGTTCGTATTCCATTGTTCCCAACAAGCAGAAACCAAGCAGCTAGACGTGACAGAAACTCTTCACAAGAGGGCCAACTCAAGACGGAATTTATTACAACTGAACCCCAGCCGGATAGGAATCTACCGAGTTAGTTGTGTGTCAATAGACTGGCTGTGACCTCATGGAACGATTCATTGATGGATACTGGATATGATAAATAATTTGATAAAAGATATGTACCAGAGGGGCTAAGCGAATAAATATGATCCTCAGTATAGCGTTGAGTGGATCTGGTCGATGTTCTTAGAGGAGGCTATTATAATAGGTGGTTTGATCATCTTCAAGGTATATTTTGAGGTTATCATTAATCGGTTCATACATATGTGACTCTACCATGCTTCTTCTTGATGGATTACTCACGGAACTAATTTCCTGTGTCTGATACCTAATTAGTTGATCCAATTGTTACATTTAAATAGCTTATCTCACAGGGTCATGATTCATACCTTTTGCGGAAAGGCATGATAAAGATCGGTATAAACTGTTGCCATAGCAACATGAAGTCAGTAAGACAATATAATGTATTATGTAATTATACCAAAACTAATTAAAATTAGTAGGCCGGAAAGGTTGCCATACTATTTGAGCTACCTTTCGCAACGGTACATTCACAGAGTACCATGTAGACAGGGTACAGAAGCTTCGTTCATATTCACAGGGGATTGTACCGGTGGCAAAGGTAGCTCAAATAGTATGGCAACCTTTCCGGCCTACTAATTTTAATTAGTTTTGGTATAATTACATAATCCATTATATTGTCTTACTGACTTCATGTTGCTATGGCAACAGTTTATACCGATCTTTATCATGCCTTTCCGCAAAAGGTATGAATCATGACCCTGTGAGATAAGCTATTTAAATGTAACAATTGGATCAACTAATTAGGTATCAGACACAGGAAATTAGTTCCGTGAGTAATCCATCAAGAAGAAGCATGGTAGAGTCACATATGTATGAACCGATTAATGATAACCTCAAAATATACCTTGAAGATGATCAAACCACCTATTATAATAGCCTCCTCTAAGCCCCTCGACCAGATCCACTCAACGCTATACTGAGGATCATATTTATTCGCTTAGCCCCTCTGGTACATATCTTTTATCAAATTATTTATCATATCCAGTATCCATCAATGAATCGTTCCATGAGGTCACAGCCAGTCTATTGACACACAACTAACTCGGTAGATTCCTATCCGGCTGGGGTTCAGTTGTAATAAATTCCGTCTTGAGTTGGCCCTCTTGTGAAGAGTTTCTGTCACGTCTAGCTGCTTGGTTTCTGCTTGTTGGGAACAATGGAATACGAACGATTTCTTAGTCTGAAATGGTTTCCGTTTTGAAAATGAAAGATAGCTTCAAGGATATTATAATGTACCTAGCATTTATTTAGCAATATATAGAACAACAAATATAATTTCTTATCATGTTTTACCATCTCTTCTAATCACTTTGTAATGTTATACCTACCTATGCAATGATCTCAATTCTTTCTCTCTTCTATTCTTTCTCAACATCTCTCACTGGTTCTAATATGGATGTCTCAAATCTCTTCGTGTTTTCAAAAGTAACTTGTGCTCCTCCCAGCTCTCTTACTACTTGTATCTACCTCTAATTAACTTTAGATCAACCACTACTCCTGACGACAGTCAATTATATTATGGGCAAAAATAGATCTGGATCTTCGTGTTATCAGCACGATGGGAAGTAATATTCCTGGCACATACGGGACAGAATAAAATATGTAATACCTCTCTCAATTCTCTACAATATGCTCCAAATTTATTTTTCTCCCTCTATCTCTCTCGATATTTTTCTCCCAATCTCCCAATGCAATTCTCTCTCTGTACTCTGCACCTGATCACGCTATTATACTATTCTGCATGTGTTTTTAAACTACATAACCAACTTGGACAGCCAACCCAATCAATCAATTACAGTTAGGCCGATATGGAAGTTCTAAATCGGTAAGATTGAATTCCCTAATTCCAAAATCCAAATATTATATGAGCCTTTATCTATGTCTCTTTTACTCTCTCTCCGCCTTAGCTCTCTGTATCTCTTTCTTTCTCTTTCTCTCTTCTCTGTACCTCTTCTACCTCTTTTTCTCTGTCCCTAGTAGGGACTTCAATTCCTACCTCTCTGTATCGTTTAAGAGGTAGAGAGAAGTTGGAGAGAGACGCACACAAAGAGATGGGGAGACTTTCTCTATTTTGATGAACTTGGGGGCAACTTTGTAACTGAATACACTTAGTCGGAGGGAGTGCAACTCAACAAACTATTCTGCACGTGGTCCAACACGTACGCCACCCCGACCAAAAAGGGTAACTCAGCTTTATAATATACGTTTCAACTTAACTATATACGTCAACAAGTCCGATTTTGGGGCCTCCATGCTGTACGCAGTATAGAGGTGTACTGCTCCTAATAATACACACCCAACTGTCGTACCACTAGATAATAGCTCAGATATAATGCACTAACCAGGGTGACTAAGTGCAACCGTAGACCAAGAGTAGACCAAAACAAACACATCTATATTATGGGGTCAGAACGATAATGTATCACTTACAACGTCACGTAACGACTGTCGGTTAAACATATCTACTCGACTACTCATTCTACCTAGTACTACGTATATTATATATCTTACTAAACTGAGAGAAGGGGGAAGATCGAGTGAAGCCTGTCGACACTATCAATGTCAAGCATAGTTCGGGCAGAGGTTCCAGGTAGAGATTCCATGTAGATCAGAGCAAGGCTGGAGAGCAACGAAGGCTAGGCTGGTAATCTGAGAACTGACAACTCTGCTCCAGAGCTTCCTTAAGTACTTTTTCTGGCCCATTGTTTCCACAAGCGCATTCCTCCACGCTCCCGGTCATGGTATTCTCCATGACCGGCCGACGACAAAATCATCGTCGTTTCTCCATTCTATCACATGTTTGGGACGACAAAATCATCGTCCTCACGACCATAT
>AVPN01000426.1:2540-33686 GCA_000695325.1 Pleurobrachia bachei | reverse complement strand
ACTTCTCGTTTTCACAGCTGGTAGATCTACTGGATGTGTGTGCATTAGTCGATGTGAGGTCCTTTTTCATCGCCGGGAACGTCCTACAGAACGTCTTAAAGTCGTCATTTTTCAGACTCTGACCAAAATTCTTTGAGCTCAATTTACACCCTGAAAACGGATTCTTATCGAAAAACGAAGACTATATCATGGAAAGAGAATCGTCTGAACTTTCAGAAACCTTACCGCGAATTTTCAAAACCAGATGTATAAGGGTCTTAAAACGCGTCTAAAGTGTTATGACTGTTTAAAATTAGATATGACGATATGGGTTTTTTCGCCATAGCGGACTCAAATCTCATCCAATCAATCTCAAACTTTGTCAGTATCTTCATCTAGGTAATCCCGATGATATGACGTCATCATTATGACGTTATAACGTCGTGACGTCGCGCTATGACGTCAAAATGACGTCAAAAATGAGAATTTCGCAATTTCGTCATTATAACCTCTCTGTATCTATCCTACTATATCTACATGGATAAAAAATCACAAAAATGATGCATATTATACCAAAACTAATTAAAATTAGTAGGCCGGAAAGGTTGCCATACTATTTGAGCTACCTTTCGCAACGGTACATTCACAGAGTACCATGTAGACAGGGTACAGAAGCTTCGTTCATATTCACAGGGGATTGTACCGGTGGCAAAGGTAGCTCAAATAGTATGGCAACCTTTCCGGCCTACTAATTTTAATTAGTTTTGGTATAATTACATAATCCATTATATTGTCTTACTGACTTCATGTTGCTATGGCAACAGTTTATACCGATCTTTATCATGCCTTTCCGCAAAAGGTATGAATCATGACCCTGTGAGATAAGCTATTTAAATGTAACAATTGGATCAACTAATTAGGTATCAGACACAGGAAATTAGTTCCGTGAGTAATCCATCAAGAAGAAGCATGGTAGAGTCACATATGTATGAACCGATTAATGATAACCTCAAAATATACCTTGAAGATGATCAAACCACCTATTATAATAGCCTCCTCTAAGAACATCGACCAGATCCACTCAACGCTATACTGAGGATCATATTTATTCGCTTAGCCCCTCTGGTACATATCTTTTATCAAATTATTTATCATATCCAGTATCCATCAATGAATCGTTCCATGAGGTCACAGCCAGTCTATTGACACACAACTAACTCGGTAGATTCCTATCCGGCTGGGGTTCAGTTGTAATAAATTCCGTCTTGAGTTGGCCCTCTTGTGAAGAGTTTCTGTCACGTCTAGCTGCTTGGTTTCTGCTTGTTGGGAACAATGGAATACGAACGATTTCTTAGTCTGAAATGGTTTCCGTTTTGAAAATGAAAGATAGCTTCAAGGATATTATAATGTACCTAGCATTTATTTAGCAATATATAGAACAACAAATATAATTTCTTATCATGTTTTACCATCTCTTCTAATCACTTTGTAATGTTATACCTACCTATGCAATGATCTCAATTCTTTCTCTCTTCTATTCTTTCTCAACATCTCTCACTGGTTCTAATATGGATGTCTCAAATCTCTTCGTGTTTTCAAAAGTAACTTGTGCTCCTCCCAGCTCTCTTACTACTTGTATCTACCTCTAATTAACTTTAGATCAACCACTACTCCTGACGACAGTCAATTATATTATGGGCAAAAATAGATCTGGATCTTCGTGTTATCAGCACGATGGGAAGTAATATTCCTGGCACATACGGGACAGAATAAAATATGTAATACCTCTCTCAATTCTCTACAATATGCTCCAAATTTATTTTTCTCCCTCTATCTCTCTCGATATTTTTCTCCCAATCTCCCAATGCAATTCTCTCAGAGAGAGAGAGAGAGAGAGAGAGAGAGAGAGAGTGAGAGAGAGACGGAGAGCTCAAGGCCTGGGTAGAACTTACTGAGCTTAGTACATGGCTGGTGAGCCAGGAAGCGACTGCAATTAACTGCAATAGGAAAGGGAGAAACAGAGAGAAACAGAGAAATAGAGAGATATATTAGCATAGAAAGGAAGAAAGAGAGAAAGATAGGAAGGGGGTGAGATAGAGATAGATAGAGAAACGGGGGAAGAGGAATTAAGAGAGAGTAATATATTATGTTTGAATATATACCACATTGGAGGATAGAGCACGATTCGCTGCAATGAAACAAGGAAGAAGCAACAATAATTCTGAGAAAAAGCTCAATCAAAATAATTGGTGTACAAGGTTTGGAGATTTATATTTTCTGGGATAATTAATGAGAATAGCTTACAAAGAGTAACGAGATGAAAGAAAGAGAGAGAGAGAGGGAGAGAGAGAGAGAGAGAGAGAGAGAGAGAGAGAGAGAGAGAGAGAGAGAGAGAGAGAGAGAGAAAGAGAAATAAAGAGGGAAACAAGAAAGAGAGACATGAGAAGAGATAAAAAAGAAAAAATCAGTATCACATGTTAGACAACTTACTACTAAGGAACAGGAAACAACAGGAAACATGACAGTGAAAAAAGAAATCATTAGTCTTCCCTTCTCTCTACTCTATATCTCTATCTTTCTACATTCTCTCTCAGCTCTATCTCTACCTAACTCTATCTTATATCTATCTCTCTACTCTATCTCTCTGTATATCATCTATTTTTTTTCCTCTAGCCTTTCTTTCTTGAAGTGTTGAGAGATCACTTTCCGGTGTCTCGGCGAGTTATAGACGTCAAAACTCAAATGAGTATTGGGCTGGAAGAGGACTGTCAAGACGAGGAGAGATAGAGAGAGAAAGAGAGAGAGAGAGAGAGAGAGAGAGAGAGAGAGGGAGAGAGAGAGAGGGAGAGAGTGAGAGAGAAAGAGAGAGAGATAGAGAGAGAGAAAATGTCCCTAATAAAAAATGTCATATCGAGTGGTAATGATCTCTGTCACCATGGAACGTGAAGACAGAACAATTTCAGAACTCGAAAATGTAACTAAATCTCCCAGATATGAATTTGCCAAGGGCGTGTCATGTATCGCAGGAAAATGAGAAGAACTCAACACCATGCACAGATAGGTCAATCTTGATATTTTATTTAAGTCCTTGTTCCACATCATTATCGCAAACACGGCTGTAAAAGTTTAGCAGACCTATGGCCGAAAAGAGAGATTATTAGCAATTACTTTAATTTATGGGGGTGGCGGCCAACATCGGAAAACCTTGCCTCTAACTAGAGTAAAAGTTACACCAACTAAGAAGAAAGCATTTTGCACACCGTCACAAACCCTGTATTTAAAGGATATAAAGCAGAAATTCTTCTAGGTTTTAAATTCCAGGCCAATGACCGTCGGTTTTGGGTCGCTATATAATTTTATAGGACTGCGATTCATTGAACCGGGCCAGTCATTGTAAATATACAGAACTGTTTGTGTGTGAGTGTGAATGAGAGAATTTGTGTGAGTAGAGAAAGAAAGAGAGTGGGTGCGAGTTTGAGAGAGTATGTTTGTCTGTTATGTGTTTTTGTCTCGTTTACTCCTTACCCTGCAGTGCAATTCATCAGAAAGATCGGAACAGTGAACCATACCATCGCATCGGAGTGAAATGTCGATACAGGTACCACTAAAACGAGAGAAACATGTTAGATGTACCACTGAAATGAGAGAAACATGTTAAATGTACCGCTTAAACGAGAGAAACATGTTAACTGTACGGACCGCTGAAATGTACCTCTAAAACATCTCAGTGCGAAAATGGATGAAGTGGAACAGAGATACGATCATAATTTTGTCTTATTCCTAATTACCTGTCTTTACAAGTGAATGTTTCCCGATCATCGCAGGGCCTTGTAACGTCTCCCATTGGGCAGCTATGAGTGACGTCATTGAGACTACACGTGACGTCACATGTACTAGTACAGCACACCCCTGTAACATACATGTGGTGTAACATAAGCTAACTTACAACTTACCCCTGTAAGACAATAATGTAACATACGCTACTACAACAAACCCCTGTAACACATTCGTGTAACATAAACTAGTACAACACACCCCTGTAACACATTTGCTATGTTTAGTTATCACTTATTAGTTGTTATGATCTAACCCTCTTTTACACTTGGAAAGGGGCACAGAGGGAGAGGGTCGAACAAGGCATCTTACCACTTAGTTAATGGTTACTAAACTTATTTACCCAGTTTATTATAGTATTCGAGGTCTAAAAAGACACGCCCATATTATATACACTGAGCGTATTACGCTGTAAAGAGAGTATTGAGTGACCCGAATCTCTATCTTTCTTACACACAGACAACCATCACAGCTGCTGAGTGAATGATAAATGCATATTATTCAGGTCTGGGGTAGTTGATTTCTTATCACAAATGTGATGATAATGGAGTAATCCTGACTTTATCATGGAAATATGTCCTGACCTAAAGACCCCGCTGGCTCAAATAGACGCACGGCGTGCCCTCTCCATATCAATCCCTCTCCGTAGTGGAAAGCACGGAGAGTTAAGTACGCTAGCATTGGGAAGAGAGGGAGAGGCATTAAGGAAAACCATCTTCGTAGCGTTATAACTCATTGTTGTAAGCTGACTTTGTGTGTAGCGAGCAATCCCTCGTTTTTGCTCTCCCTCACTCCCTAGAGTAAACGAAGCTCTTGTCTCTCCTTTTATTCATAGATTCCCAAATCGTAGCTTTTCAACAACAAAAAACAGAGTACAGTGATATATGGGCGGAGCTAAAATTCAGACAGCAAATAAACATGATAAAGCTCTTGTCTCTCCTTTAATTTTATTTATAAATTCCCAAATCGTAGCTCAGCGAGTTGAAAATTTAGAGAGAAAATTCATCATTCCCCAATTTGTGTTGAATCTTTGCAATAATTATTTTAGTGAAGAAAATACTGCTCTGATGTGATTGATTCTTATCTGGTAAGTGGTATTCCGTATTTTACCTTTCGGTAGCTGCCAAGTGCCGACCAGGCTTTGTTTTGGCGGGCTACGCACGTAAGTTGTAAGGGCGACTAAGTCACCAAGTGTATCATACTGAGATGCTCGGTGAAAGAAGGCTTTGATGTTTTCAGTTTTGTGATGACTCTCCACATCAAACCCTCTCCAAGGTGGAGAGCACGGAGAGTTAAATACGATAGAATAGGGAAGAGAGAAAGAGAGAGAGAGAGAGAGAGGCATTGAGGAAAACCATCTTCGTAGCGTAATAACTCATTGTTGTAAGCTGACTTTGTGTGTAGCGAGCAATCCTTCGTTTTTGCTCTCCCTCGCTCCCTATAGAGTAAACGAAGCTCTTGTCTCTCCTTTATAGATTCCTAAATCGTAGCTTTTCAAAAAACAGAGTACAGCGATGATTTAACATGTTTGGAGCTGACATTTTAGAGAGCAAACTCCTTATTTCCCCAAGTTGTGTTGAATCTTTGCAATCTTTCTTTTAGTGAAGAAAAGTAATGTATCGATGCGTCTGATTCTGGTATTTTATCTTTCGGTAGCTGGCTTGTGGCGGTCAGCAACTAGTACAGGTTCGTTACAACTTTGTAATCAACTTTTGTTGAAACAATGCTGGTTGTTCAATATACATATATCAAGCTCACTTATTAAGGTTACTTTGGAACTATTTTATACGTCGTCAATAAAAATCTAGCAGCCAGATCCTTGAGACTTAAATTCTTTCAGACTGGAAAGTTGTTGAGCGGGATGTGCTTATACCCTGGGACCGGGAGACAACACCTCTCCAGATAAAGACAGACTCTACATTGGGTAGTGATGAGCTCATCTGGGTGAGGGTGTACTGTACGCAATATAGAGGTGTACTGCTCCTAATAATACACACCCAACTGTCGTACCACTAGATAATAGCTCAGATATAATGCACTAACCAGGGTGACTAAGTGCAACCGTAGACCAAGAGTAGACCAAAACAAACACATCTATATTATGGGGTCAGAACGATAATGTATCACTTACAACGTCACGTAACGACTGTCGGTTAAACATATCTACTCGACTACTCATTCTACCTAGTACTACGTATATTATATATCTTACTAAACTGAGAGAAGGGGGAAGATCGAGTGAAGCCTGTCGACACTATCAATGTCAAGCATAGTTCGGGCAGAGGTTCCAGGTAGAGATTCCATGTAGATCAGAGCAAGGCTGGAGAGCAACGAAGGCTAGGCTGGTAATCTGAGAACTGACAACTCTGCTCCAGAGCTTCCTTAAGTACTTTTTCTGGCCCATTGTTTCCACAAGCGCATTCCTCTATCGTCCCGGTCATGGTATTCTCCATGACCGGCCGACGACAAAATCATCGTCGTTTCTCCATTCTATTACATGTGTGCGACGACAAAATCATCGTCGAGATAGGCGAGATTGTTCGTACTCACGACCATATATTCTTCGTCCCCGCAATGTTATCCTATGATAATAAGACGAAGAATTTAGGCTTTGTAAACCAAGAAATCGTCGTCGGACGACGAAACAGACTCACGCGATTGTAACCAAGGGAACGGGCAGGAATGATGAGATCATTCTCTGGAAAGGGAAGTGGCTATTCCGGTTCCTCTGCACGCGTTCCCGCGTACATTACTAAATATAACTTATCATTTCCTTTCTAATTAACAAAACAGAACCAATTTATCTCTCTCCCTCTCTCACTCCATGTTCTTCTCTATCTCTATATTGTTCCCTCACCATCTCCCTTCCCTCTTTCGCTAGAGGAGCGATGACCTAAGAGCAGATGGCTGGTACGCTCATTAACACAATCTAATCCTCTGCCAAGTTTTTACTGAAACGGAACGTGCAACGTCACGGCTCCTTCGTAAGAAAATTAAACAGCATTAGAGAATGATTTGATATCGTAAGAAACTAGTGATATATCTTGTACAGCTAATAATGTTCGAGGAGACAGAATAAAAAAAGGGATAGATAATAAAATGGAGAATTATATTGACTGAATAATTATATTCTCCACCAGAAATATACCAGCTATTTAGGGAACAATACCTCATTTCTACCTATCAATTAATTAATTAATTAAGTAACACATTTCTCAATTACCTTCCTCGACAACGATTGATAGAAAGATTTTTACTCCGAACAGGCACATTTAATGTGTGGGTGCAATAGAAAGTGTATAACGTATGAAACTGCAGGTGAAAAGAATGTGACGGATAGTTGAAGAGAATGTGACAGATAGTTCCATAATAGAGCTGAGGCCGTTAATAAGTACTTGTGGTGTAATTTGTATTAATTGGAGCTGTGTGTATAACAGTGAGACATGATAATGTGTACTGTTTGCTGTTCTAATTTTAATCTTTAGGATATTGGCTGGCTTATTCAGAAACAATGTAACCTAATAATCTATGAATGCTAGGCGTAGTACATGAAGCTGGCTGATTGATTTCAGGACCTAAAATTGTCACGATTATGGCAACAATGAATGGTCTAAGAACGGCGCAGGAAATACTGGTTCCTGATTGGCTGATAACCAGTCACGTGGCCTAAATAACGAGTTCTGATTGGTTGTTTACATGTTTCGATCGGTTCCTGATGGCAACAATCGATGGTCTAAGAACTGCAGCTGAAAAGAAAGAAGAGGGGAAGAAGACTGAAAATATTGGAACACAAGAAATCTCTGTTTTGAAGACTTTGTCTTCTCATTACTAAATGAAGGCGAACAGCAAACGAACAACCAAATACTCCCTCTCTATCCCCTAGAGCTATCTCTGTCTCTCTATTCCCTATCTCTCTATCTCCCTCTCTATCTCTCTCTATCTCTCCCTATCTCTCTGACCCTCATTCACCCAATCAAACAGATGTGTGTATTATGCGATTGTTTTCGCATACCGAACGTACGAAGCAACGCCCTTGCAAGCTAAGAAAGAATCTCGTACCGTTAGCAGTGCAAGAAAGAGAGAGAGAGAGAGAGAAAGAGAGAGAGAGAGAGAGATATATACAGAGATATGGAGAGAGAGAGAGATAGAGAGATAGAGAGAGAGAGAGAGAGAGAAAGAAACAGAGAGAGAGAGAGATGAGAGAGAGAGAGAAACAGAGAGAGAGAGAGAGAGAGAGAGAGAGAGAGACAGAGTATAGTGATGAAAGATTTGGTCAAGAGACTGCACAGTAAGGAAGGTTGAAAAAGACTCAAGAGGTGTCGTAGCAAAAAGCTGCAGAGGGATCGTGAGCCTATGCGAGATGAGCTCAATTCTCGCAACAAGTTTTAGCATCTTTAGAGCTCACAAATGAGCTTTTGAACCAACTATGGACAATGATCTACGTGTCACACACGCACACACTACTTTTTATTCCTTTATTGTTCGTAGTGAGATATAAAGACCAAGAATGGGGTGCTCACTAAAAAGGAAGGGACGGAACAAGTACTCACTAAAATACTCACTAAAAAAAGGAAGAGAAGGTCTGCGATCTCCAGATAAATTTCTCCTCCTAGAACCGGTCAGAGACCACCTTCTACTGCCACTCGTTTTCTTTCTCCGGAGCGAGAGAGTCCGAGTGAAGGTGGCGAAATAGTCCGAGGGCGAAACTTCGTGGATCATTGAAGACAGAGAATGCAATACAAGAATTCGAAATGACGAGCTAAAATACCAAACCACAGAATGTTCCGGCTCTCTCTGTATTTGTGGTAATCACGTGGGCCAATTAGTGAACATTCGTTACCACCCAGTGATGGGAGAGAGAGAAAGAGAGAGAGAGAGAGAGAGAGAGAGAGAGAGAGAGAGAGAGAGAGAGAGAGAGTGAGGGGGAGAGAATTGTAATTGCGTCCACAAGCATTTTTACTGAAGGCGGGGCTGAATTATGATATACCGGTTTTGGTTTCCTCGTATCTCAGGTGTTTTATCCCACGGGAAAATTTTTCAATGAGTTTTTTATGAAGGAGTAAATTGGTTTATAAAGGATTCGTTCGTTTTTATGAACGAGTGGATAGAAGTCTTTCTCACCTTGTTCTGTTGTTGCCAGAGAAAATAACAGCAGTCAAAACTTCTTCCTACAAAAGCTTGTTGGCTAAATAACTAGCAAGTTGGCGAGACAGTATTATCGATTTTAAACTACATAACCAACTTGGACAGCCAACCCAATCAATCAATTACAGTTAGGCCGATATGGAAGTTCTAAATCGGTAAGATTGAATTCCCTAATTCCAAAATCCAAATATTATATGAGCCTTTATCTATGTCTCTTTTACTCTCTCTCCGCCTTAGCTCTCTGTATCTCTTTCTTTCTCTTTCTCTCTTCTCTGTACCTCTTCTACCTCTTTTTCTCTGTCCCTAGTAGGGACTTCAATTCCTACCTCTCTGTATCGTTATTCTCCATCTCTCTTCAACCTCTCTCTGCGTGTGTTTCTCTACCCCTCTTCTTTCTCTATTTTGATGAACTTGGGGGCAACTTTGTAACTGAATACACTAGTCGGAGAGAGTGCAACTCAACAAACTACTCTGCACACGTACACCACCCCAATCAAAAAGGGTAACTTTATAATATACGTTTCTACTTAACTATACACGTCAACAAGTCCGATTATGGGGCCTCCATGCTGTACGCAATATATCTCCTCGCTGGGACCGTTATCTCCTCCTCGCTGGGAACTTTATTTCCTCCTCTCCTCGCTGGGACCGTTATCTCCTCCTCGCTGGGAACTTTATTTCCTCCTCTCCTCGCTGGGACCGTTATCTCCTCCTCGCTGGGAACTTTATTTCCTCCTCTCCTCGCTGGGACCGTTATCTCCTCCTCGCTGGGAACTTTATTTCCTCCTCTCCTCGCTGGGACCGTTATCTCCTCCTCGCTGGGAACTTTATTTCCTCCTCTCCTCGCTGGGACCGTTATCTCCTCCTCGCTGGGAACTTTATTTCCTCCTCTCCTCGCTGGGACCGTTATCTCCTCCTCGCTGGGAACTTTATTTCCTCCTCTCCTCGCTGGGACCGTTATCTCCTCCTCGCTGGGAACTTTATTTCCTCCTCTCCTCGCTGGGACCGTTATCTCCTCCTCGCTGGGAACTTTATTTCCTCCTCTCCTCGCTGGGACCGTTATCTCCTCCTCGCTGGGAACTTTATTTCCTCCTCTCCTCGCTGGGACCGTTATCTCCTCCTCGCTGGGAACTTTATTTCCTCCTCTCCTCGCTGGGACCGTTATCTCCTCCTCGCTGGGAACTTTATTTCCTCCTCTCCTCGCTGGGACCGTTATCTCCTCCTCGCTGGGAACTTTATTTCCTCCTCTCCTCGCTGGGACCGTTATCTCCTCCTCGCTGGGAACTTTATTTCCTCCTCTCCTCGCTGGGACCGTTATCTCCTCCTCGCTGGGAACTTTATTTCCTCCTCTCCTCGCTGGGACCGTTATCTCCTCCTCGCTGGGAACTTTATTTCCTCCTCTCCTCGCTGGGACCGTTATCTCCTCCTCGCTGGGAACTTTATTTCCTCCTCTCCTCGCTGGGACCGTTATCTCCTCCTCGCTGGGAACTTTATTTCCTCCTCTCCTCGCTGGGACCCTCCTCCTCTCCTCGCTTGGACCGTTATCTCCTCCTCTCCTCGCTTGGACTGTTATCTCCTCCTCTCCTCGCTGGGACCGTTATTTCCTCCTCTCCTCGCTGGGACCGTTATCTCCTCCTCGCTGGGAACTATATTTCCTCCTCTCTTCACTGGGAACTTTCTCACCTCCTCTCCTTTCTCACCTCCTCTCCTTTATCTCCTCCGGGACACCTACTTTTGACAGTAATTATCCAACTCATTTTTTAGGATCTGACCTGGATAAGGCAATGTATGCATATTCCTCTTTCTCCAGATTTCTCCTTACATAATTCGCCTACTTGCACTGTTGTGTCTATCTTTTACATCTGCATCAACATGGCCGCTAACCCTTATCTCTCCTGATTTGAGGTTGTCCGGCCGACGACAAAATCATCGTCGTTTCTCCATTCTATTACATGTGTGCGACGACAAAATCATCGTCCTCACGACCATATATTCATCGTCCTCACGACCATATATTCATCGTCCTCACGACCATATATTCATCGTCCTCACGACCATATATTCATCGTCCTCACGACCATATATTCATCGTCCTCACGACCATATATTCATCGTCCTCACGACCATATATTCATCGTCCTCACGACCATATATTCATCGTCCTCACGACCATATATTCATCGTCCTCACGACCATATATTCTTCGTCCCCGCAATGTTATCCTATGATAATAAGACGAAGAATTTAGGCTTTGTAAACCAAGAAATCGTCGTCGGACGACGAAACAGACTCACGCGATTGTAACCAAGGGAACGGGCAGGAATGATGAGATCATTCTCTGGAAAGGGAAGTGGCTATTCCGGTTCCTCTGCACGCGTCCCCGCGTACACTCCCACACCTTAAGATCGAGTCTGGTGGTGAGAAGTGATGTGGTAGTCGTCCGGGTTCTCTGCACGCGGCACCGCGTACACTCCCGCACCTTAAGAAACACCTCATCATCTTAGTGAACTCCATTCCTCTTTATTCCATATCCATGTGAACTCCTCCCCTCGTTCAATTTAGCGAAGACAGGTTGTTTCCTTATTCCACGTAGCGTTAAGAACTCCAGTTTTCAGTCCATGTGGCCCCGCCAATAACACGAGGTTGTCCACACCGCTGACCTTTCCACTCCGATCTTCCCTTTCTCTGTCTATTGACTACTCAAAAAAATTACATGAATTAATTTAATGCATTTCTCTCACACTGTCTTTCACACTGTTTCTCTTATCTTTTTCTGTTTGATCCTCTGTTTCTTCGTCGTTCCACTGGCTTGAATTCCTCGGGGGTGATTTCCTCTATTCCTACACACGGCCACGTGTACACTCCCACACCTTAATTAAGTTCGTAGTGGGCGTATTAGGGTTAATTTAGCCCTACAATTGTCCTTTTATCAACACATCGATTAACACTTATATCATGCATATAATACATTTTTCTTCACTCGCTTAATTCAATAATGTTTCCGCATAACTGGGCAACTGTCATTTGGGACTTCTTTCCTCCCGAGTTCGGGTTTACTCCATCCCATCGAGTTGAACCCACTCACTAGATCCCATCTCATGATCTCATCTAGCGAGCTGTCATTTAGAAATCATTTCCACAAACTTAATATACTTCTTTATCCAAATAATTTCAATTTGTCTTCACTTTCTATGATCTTCCCTTACAAAGACAGAATAAAAATGTTCTTCACACAAATTTTTATGGAAAATGTTCATCCTCCCGGTTATTTTAGACAACTTATCCTCATCTAATCAACTCACTGATTGTAATTGTCCTCGTATTTTCTTCCAATTCCTCTCGCTTGGACCGTTATCTCCTCCTCTCCTCGCTGGGACCGTTATCTCCTCCTCGCTGGGAACTTTATCTCCTCCTCTCCTCGCTTGGACCGTTATTTCCTCCTCTCCTCGCTGGGACCGTTATCTCCTCCTCGCTGGGAACTTTATCTCCTCCTCTCCTCGCTTGGACCGTTATCTCTTCCTCTCCTCGCTTGTACCGTTATCTCCTCCTCTCCTCGCTTGGACCGTTATTTCCTCCTCTCCTCGCTGGGACCGTTATCTCCTCCTCGCTGGGAACTATATTTCCTCCTCTCTTCACTGGGAACTTTCTCACCTCCTCTCCTTTCTCACCTCCTCTCCTTTATCTCCTCCGGGACACCTACTTTTGACAGTAATTATCCAACTCATTTTTAGGATCTGACCTGGATAAGGCAATGTATGCATATTCCTCTTTCTCCAGATTTCTCCTTACATAATTCGCCTACTTGCACTGTTGTGTCTATCTTTTACATCTGCATCAACATGGCCGCTAACCCTTATCTCTCCTGATTTGAGGTTGTCCTATGTTGAGAACAAGTAGTCAGCTTGTCTCGATCAGCATTCACAGTGACTAATTGCTTCTGCTGACTTGAACAGTTCCTCTAAATAACAAGTAGCTAACTTGTTGCAACGTTGCTTATAGGGATCCCTGGATATCCATATGCTGTGTGATTCAGTCACATTTTCTGTCTTTTTAGGGGGCTTTGTCCCTACATACCTAGGTCGCCTAGGTGAAACCACACACAGCCGTGACTCTTCTTCTGGGTTACGCCATAACTTCTTGCAAGTAGAACTATAATACTCCCCTACATTTCTGGGACAAGTATTGTTACCTCCGGAACATGTATGGTTACCTCTCTAATCTGGAATAGGTCTCGCCTCTCTGGAACAGGTATCCTCACCTTGCCTTTCTGGAACTGGTATCCTCACTTCATCTCTCTGGAACAGGTATCCTCACCTTGCCTTTCTGGAACTGGTATCCTCACTTCATCTCTCTGGAACAGGTATCCTCACCTTGCCTTTCTGGAACTGGTATCCTCACTTCATCTCTCTGGAACAGGTATCCTCACCTTGCCTTTCTGGAACTGGTATCCTCACTTCATCTCTCTGGAACAGGTATCCTCACCTTGCCTTTCTGGAACTGGTATCCTCACTTCATCTCTCTGGAACAGGTATCCTCACCTTGCCTTTCTGGAACTGGTATCCTCACTTCATCTCTCTGGAACAGGTATCCTCACCTTGCCTTTCTGGTAGTCGTCCGGGTTCTCTGCACGCGGCACCGCGTACACTCCCGCACCTTAAGAAACACCTCATCATCTTAGTGAACTCCATTCCTCTTTATTCCATATCCATGTGAACTCCTCCCCTCGTTCAATTTAGCGAAGACTGGTTGTTTCCTTATTCCACGTATCGTTAAGAACTCCAATTTTCAGTCCATGTGGCCCCGCCAATAACACGAGGTTCAGGTGTGGCGACTGGAAAGGTGAGGGATCTTCCCTTTCTCTGTCTATTGACTACTCAAAAAAATTACATGAATTAATTTAATGCATTTCTCTCACACTGTCTTTCACACTGTTTCTCTTATCTTTTTCTGTTTGATCCTCTGCTTCTTCGTCGTTCCACTGGTTTGAATTCCTCGGGGGTGATTTCCTCTGTATTCCTACACACGGCTACGTGTACACTCCCACACCTTAGTTCAAGTTCGTGTGGGCGGTATTAGGGTTAATTTAGCCCTACAATTGTCCTTTTATCAACACGTCGATTCACACTTATATCATGCATATAATACATTTTTCTTCACTCGCTTAATTCAATAATGTTTCGGCATAACTGGGCAACTGTCATTTGGGACTTCTTTCCTCCCGAGTTCGGGTTTACTCCATCCCATCGAGTTGAACCCACTCACTAGATCCCATCTCATGATCTCATCTAGCGAGCTGTCATTTAGAAATCATTTCCACAAAATTAATATCCTACTTTTTTAACCAAATAATTTCAATTTGTCTTCTCTTTCTAGGATCTTCCCTTACAAAGACAGAATTAAAATGTTCTTCACACAAATTACCACGGAAAATGTTCATCCTCACGGTTATTTTAGACAACTTATCCTCATCTAATCAACTCACTGATTGTAATTGTCCTCGTATTTTCTTCCAATTCCTCGGAACTTCATCTCCTCCTCCCTCTGCTGGAAACGTTGTCTCCTCCTCTCTTCGCCGGGAACGTTATCTTCTCCTTCCTATGCTGGAAACGTTATCTCCTCCTCGCTGGGAACTTTATTTCCTCCTCTCCTCGCTGGGACCGTTATCTCCTCCTCGCTGGGAACTTTATCTCCTCCTCTCCTCGCTTGGACCGTTATTTCCTCCTCTCCTCGCTTGGACCGTTATCTCTTCCTCTCCTCGCTTGTACCGTTATCTCCTCCTCTCCTCGCTTGTACCGTTATCTCCTCCTCTCCTCGCTTGGACCGTTATCTCCTCCGGGACACCTACTCCTTAAACTTTGTCGTCTAATCCTTTTGACAGTAACTATCCAACTCATTTCTTTTTGGATCTGACCTGGATAAGGTAATGTATGCATATTCCCCTTTCTCCAGATTTCTCCTTACATAATTCGCCAACTTGCACTGTTGTGTCTATCTTTTATATCTGCATCAACATGGCCGCTAACCCTTATCTCTCCTGATTTGAGGTTGTCCTATGTTGAGAACAAGTAGTCAGCTTGTCTCGATCAGCATTCACAGTGACTAATTGCTTCTGCTGACTTGAACAGTTCCTCTAAATAACAAGTAGCTAACTTGTTGCAACGTTGCTTATAGGGATCCCTGGATATCCATATGCTGTGTGATTCAGTCACATTTTCTGTCTTTTTAGGGGGCTTTGTCCCTACATACCTAGGTCGCCTAGGTGAAACCATCTAGGTGAAACCACACACAGCCGTGACTCTTCTTCTGGGTTACGCCATAACTTCTTGCAAGTAGAACTATAATACTCCCCTACATTTCTGGGACAAGTATTGTTACCTCCGGAACATGTATGGTTACCTCTCTAATCTGGAATAGGTCTCGCCTCTCTGGAACAGGTATCCTCATCTCACCTCTCCTCTCTAACAGGTATCCTCACCTCTCTAGAACAGGTATCCTCACCTCTCTGGAACAGGTTATCCTTACCTCGCCTCTCTGGAACAGGTATCCTCACCTTGCCTTTCTGGAACTGGTATCCTCACTTCATCTCTCTGGAACAGGTATCCTCACGAGAGACCTTGTCCATAGGAGTGGAGAGACCTTGTCCACAGGAGTGGAGACTGGAACAGGTGTCCTCACCTCTCTGGAATCGGTCGCGGTACTTGACCTTGCGGTACCTGTCCTCTCATACACACCTTAGGTGTCATTAAAATCCTGTGCAATGATCCCTATCTCCACTTTCAATTAATTTTGTTCAAGGGGCTCCACTGATAAATCTAACTTTCTGTAGTTTCAGGGATGAATAACCCATCTCAAAAGCTGGTCAATCAAAATTGATCCAAAATTTGTGACGTTCTCGTTTAGGAAGACAGAGGAGAAAATACATAATTTTCTTATCTCGGGTTCTGAGTTGTCTTTTGGCCTTCTCTCCATCATTTTCTTCACTCTCCTTGGGGTTTCTAACATCTTCTGCCTTCTCCTCGGGGTCTCTAACATCTTTTGTCTTCTCCTCGGGGTCTCTAACATCATCTGTCTTCTCCTTGGGGTCTCCAACATCTTCCAACATCATCTGTCTCCTCTAAGGGGTCTACAACATCCTCTGTCTCCTCCTCGGGGTCTTTAACATCTTCTGTCTCTTCCTCTGTCTCTTCTTCTGTCTCCTCTACGGGGTCTCCGACATCCTCTGTCTCCTCTTCGGGGTTATCTTGAACCTCACACTTTCTGGTAGTAACTTGCCTTGAGCCTCGTGACTTGTGAATCTGGCTCCCCTTCTGAGGAAGACTTGTTAGGGGTAGTCGTCGGCAGAATGTAATGGGTTGTAGGAACTGGAACATCTGATCTGTCTTATCTGCCAGGGCTACTTTCTGTATTCATCATCGAGAATCAGCATTTTCTTTTAACCTCTCCTCAGGATCTGGAACATCCTCTGGCTCAGAGGAGCCCAAGACCTTGAAGTAGACCGAGGGAGGAGCCCTAGACCTTGTCCCTCGGGATCTGAAACATCCTCAGGATCTGGAACATCCTCTGGCTCCCTCCTCGGGATCTGGAACATCCTCGGGATCTGGAACATCCTCGGGATCTGGAACATCCTCGGGATCTGCAACTTCATCTGGCTCCCTCCTTGGGATCTGGTGCATCGTCTGGCTCTCTTCTCAGGATCTGGAACATCCTATGGCTCTCGCCTTGGGATCTTGAACATCATCTGGCTTCTCCTCGGGGTGTTTAACAACTTTCATCCTTTCCTCGGGGTCTTCAACAACTTCTGGTCCTCTCCGCGGGTCTCCAACATATTCTGTCTCTTCCTCGGGGTCTCCAACATCTTCTGTGTTGCCTTTAACCTCACACTTTCTGGTCGTGCATCATAAAAAGGTGGGTTTACTATCGCTTCCCAAAAGTTGCCTCGTGGTTTGTTAATCTGGTTCCTTTTCTGGCGTGAGTACTCGTCGGGAGAATGAAGTGGGTTTCTTCATTGGTAAAAGCTGTAGGGATACGATTAAGGGCTGCCTCCAACCCGGAACTGGTACACCAACTGCCTCTCTGGAAGTACCACGGGACTTATCTGTTCTTTTTAATGTGGTCCAATCATCGCTTATTTGATTTGCACACTCGAGGATGGTATCTGGTACACTTATCGCCCTCCAAACAACCAGTCTTTTGGTCCTCACCATTCTCTACAAATCGGTCACACAGCGGTGTGAGTGGGTCGGCTACTAGTTTGGATGATTCGGTGCTTGTTTCGGAAGGATTGGATGCTTGTTTCAAGCGCTTTCGTTCCATTATCCTTGTCAGAGCTTCTCTCTTGCCATCTATAATCTGTTGGCTTGTTGGTTGCCCTCGGTAGTAAATGACAGGTTCCTCAGGAACTGTGGAAGGGTCGACTGGTTGTTTTGATGATTCGGCTGCCGAATTGGAAGGTTCGACTGATGGCGTGAAAGGGTTCTTCTTCTTCTTCTTCTCCTCGGGATCTGGAACATCCTCGGGATCTGCAACTTCATCTGGCTCCCTCCTTGGGATCTGGTGCATCGTCTGGCTCTCTTCTCAGGATCTGGAACATCCTATGGCTCTCGCCTTGGGATCTTGAACATCATCTGGCTTCTCCTCGGGGTGTTTAACAACTTTCATCCTCTCATCGGGGTCTTCAACAACTTGTGTTCTCTCCTCGGGGTCTTCAAAATCTTCTGTCTCTGTCAGAGCATTGGCCTGACAGTTCTGTCTGCTCCTCGGGGTCTCCAACACTTTCTGTACTCTCTTTGGATCTTCAACCTCTTCTTTCCTCTCCTCGGGGTCTCCAACATCTTCTGGTCCTCTCCTCGGGTCTTCGACATCTTCTGTCTACTCCTCGGGTCTTCGACATCTTGGTCCTCTCCTCGGGGTCTCCAAAATTTTCTATCCTCTCCTCAGGATCTTCAACATCTTCTGTCTTCTCCTCGGGGTCTTCAACATCTTCTGTCCTCTCCTCGGGGTCTTTAACATCTTCGGTTCTCTCCTCGGGATCTTCAACATCTTCGTTCTCTCTAACATCTTCTATCTTCTCCTTGGCGTCTCTAGCATCTTCTGTCTTCTTCTCGGGGTCTCTAACGTCTTCTGTCTTCTTCTCGGGATCTTCAACATCTTTCATCCTCCCTCCTTGGGGTCTTCAACTCCCTCATGAAAAGGTGGTCCAATCATCGCTTATTTGATTTGCGCACTCGAGGATGGTATCTGGTACACTTGTTGCCGTCCAAACTACCAGTCTTTTGGTCCTCACCATTCTTCTACAAATCGGTCACACAGCTATGGATCTGGATGCCGGTAAGAGCAAATCTTACCTTTCCACTTTAGGCGACCTGATTTTACGTGAATACAAGCCATTCGTTCCATTATCTTTGTCAGAGCTTCTCTCTTGCCATGTTGGCTTGTTGGTTTCTCTCGGTAGTAAATGACAGGTTCCTCAGGAACTGTGGAAAGGTCGACTGGTTGTTTTGATGATTCGGCTGACTCGGAGTCCTCTGCAGTCTCACATCACTCTTCTTGATAACATGACTCGGCGGGGAATCAGGTTGGTCATCAGTTTTGGTCACAGCTACATGTTTGTCAGGGGAATCTTCTTCAGTGATCATAGGTATAGTCAGTTTGTAGCGGGTTGGAATCACCGGGATACAGATCAGGAATATTTTGATTTATATCAGGATCACTTGGGTTCTCGATATTCACAGAAGTTATTGTTTTTACACTGCACACTGTTTCTAACTCCAGAATTTAATAAGCTTTCAGTGTATCATGGAGTTACGTCCTGTGTATGTCTCGCCTCACAAGACCAATCGTCTGTCTCCCATCCTATGACTCCCTCCTCAGAATCACCTCTGATGTAGTCTGGTCTTTCTTCACATCTTGAACGTCAACTGGTCCTCTCCTCAGATCTGGAAAATCATCTTGTCCTCTCCTCAGATCTGGAACATCCTCTGGTCCTCTCCTCAGATCTGGAACATCCTCTTGTCCTCTCCTCAGATCTTGAACATCCTTTTGTCCTCTCCTCAGATCTGGAACATCATCTGGTCCTCTCCTCAGATCTGGACTGTGATCTGGTCTTTTCTCGCATCTTGAACATCTTCTTATCCTCTCCTCAGATCTGGAAAATCATCTTGTCCTCTCCTCAGATCTGCTAACATCCTTCTCCTTAGAACCAGGAATATCCTCTGCACAAAATAAACAGATCAAGTGACAAAATATGTAGGCTGTGTAAGTTGCAACGAATACGAAGAAACAATTTCCTTCGCAATTTGTTCTCTGGGAAAGGAAAAACAAAAAAAGAATACAAAAAGAAACAATAGACCACATATATATATATATAATAACCAGATCCTGACCACCTCTGATACTCAATCATTATTTCAAAAGCCATGTCTTTACTCAATCAACTAGTTAGCTACTCAACCTGTGCAACCGAACCTTCATTCTAAGCCTAAGGACTAATTCAAATCGAAAACACAATCCCTAGTTAGCTAATCAACCCTATCAATGAAGGAAATCCGAATATTTTCGATCGCTTATACACTAATCACAACACGTGCATTCAATCTCGTGATGGACAACCACATTGCCAGACCGAAGCTGGGGCCGCCTGGTACAGCATGGATTAGCCTAATTAACCTAAAATCTCGCTCCAATCTCATCTATTACATACATGTTATTAGACTATCGAATAATTAAACGTGATTGTGCAAAGATTGGATAATGATTTGATTGTAGTTCAAACCTAGGTTCTTTCTGGGGTGATTTGGTAAATTACTTTATCTTCTTGTCCTATTTTACTTGCTATTAACATCCTTAATTTTAGTTTCTTTCTTCTCTCTCTCGTTTTTAGCGTTTTAACCTTAACTTTCAGATACTTCTTATCGGCTTGAAGAGTTTCACACTTTTCTTGTAGTCTTAAAATTAATCTTCCTGCTTTAACAAGCTCATGCTCTAGTACTTTTATCTTCTCTTCCAATTTAATTGTCGTCTGCTTTCCCATCTTGTTGTATTCTTCTGCTGAAACACCTGATAACTCAATAGTATCACTTAATTCTCCATCTTCCATTCCTTCATGCTTCGGTATAACTTCCTCTACATATTGTGACAATACTTTACGAGAACTCACATACCATGTCGGGAATGGAAGGTTCTCCTCCTCCTCCTCACGTAAAAGCTCTATCTCCTGCTCCTCCGTTAACATTAGTGAAGAGTAACTTCCTTCGCTTCCCGTGCTGGATGTCCTGTCCCTGTTACCTTGGCCACCCCTTTCCTTAGGTTCGTCTTGCAATTGCGTACTTAGTACTGAAATATCCATTTCTTGCTAAGATAAGAGTAGTAATTAGAACAGAAATTCGTAACTTATGACACTTCGGGTCAGGAAAAACTTCAGGATTTCAATGGGATTACTAGATGCAACTACGACTTGTATATTGGCATATTATGATTACTAGTAAAACTGAGGTTGAGGGATCTGCCTTTCTCTATTCTTTTTTCATCTTTTTCTCTCTAACTTCTCTCTATCTCTCTTTCTATCCTTCTCTTTCTCTTTTTCTCTCCCTCTTTCGCTTCATCAATCTTCACCTATCTCTTTTTCTCTTTGTGGTACGGGATTAGATCTCACACATGTGATTCGATCCTCCTACTGGGGGTAGTTATGGTGCGAGATCAGATCTCTCGCATGGCTCATGTGAACTGCTCCAAATTGTCTTTGTCTCTTTCGCTCCTTCTCTCTTCATATGTTTCTCTTTCTCTCTATATCTCTTTCTGTCTATCTCTCTTACTCTCTTACTCTCTTACTCTCTTTCTCTCTTTCTTGCCTTCTATGCTATGCTATCTTTTTCTTCTTCTCTTTCTCTTTTTCTCGTTCTATCTCTCTCTTTCTTTCCTTCTCTCTTTCTAACTGTCTCTTTCTCTCTTCTCCTATCTTTCGTCTACTTCTGTGGGACTGAGGTCTGGGGGTAGTTGTGACGAAATCCGACCTACAAAAGGTGATCCGACAACAACACATCATCTCGTTAGTACCTGCTCTCTTCCTTGTCTTTCTCAACTAGTCCAACCGGACTATCATGGCAACAAAAGGTCTTTCTCGGGATTCGACCACCAAGAAGGATTCAAGGCACGGTGATATCACAGTCAGGTCATAAAGAGGATCTCACGTGAGTGTATCAAAGCAGGGCCAACATTTAGTCATTGTCAATCCATCTCCAGATTGCGCTTTCGATTTACCATATAGCAACAAACCTTGTGTTCCACTAACGACCGCGCCAAACAATCAATTACCTCTCTCGTTTTTAGCGTTTTAACCTTAACTTTCAGATACTTCTTATCGGCTTGAAGAGTTTCACACTTTTCTTGTAGTCTTAAAATTAATCTTCCTGCTTTAACAAGCTCATGCTCTAGTACTTTTATCTTCTCTTCCAATTTAATTGTCGTCTGCTTTCCCATCTTGTTGTATTCTTCTGCTGAAACACCTGATAACTCAATAGTATCACTTAATTCTCCATCTTCCATTCCTTCATGCTTCGGTATAACTTCCTCTACATATTGTGACAATACTTTACGAGAACTCACATACCATGTCGGGAATGGAAGGTTCTCCTCCTCCTCCTCACGTAAAAGCTCTATCTCCTGCTCCTCCGTTAACATTAGTGCAGAGTAACTTCCTTCGCTTCCCGTGCTGGATGTCCTGTCCCTGTTACCTTGGCCACCCCTTTCCTTAGGTTCGTCTTGCAATTGCGTACTTAGTACTGAAATATCCATTTCTTGCTAAGATAAGAGTAGTAATTAGAACAGAAATTCGTAACTTATGACACTTCGGGTCAGGAAAAACTTCAGGATTTCAATGGGATTACTAGATGCAACTACGACTTGTATATTGGCATATTATGATTACTAGTAAAACTGAGGTTGAGGGATCTGCCTTTCTCTATTCTTTTTTCATCTTTTTCTCTCTAACTTCTCTCTATCTCTCTTTCTATCCTTCTCTTTCTCTTTTTCTCTCCCTCTTTCGCTTCATCAATCTTCACCTATCTCTTTTTCTCTTTGTGGTACGGGATTAGATCTCACACATGTGATTCGATCCTCCTACTGGGGGTAGTTATGGTGCGAGATCAGATCTCTCGCATGGCTCATGTGAACTGCTCCAAATTGTCTTTGTCTCTTTCGCTCCTTCTCTCTTCATATGTTTCTCTTTCTCTCTATATCTCTTTCTGTCTATCTCTCTTACTCTCTTACTCTCTTACTCTCTTTCTCTCTTTCTTGCCTTCTATGCTATGCTATCTTTTTCTTCTTCTCTTTCTCTTTTTCTCGTTCTATCTCTCTCTTTCTTTCCTTCTCTCTTTCTAACTGTCTCTTTCTCTCTTCTCCTATCTTTCGTCTACTTCTGTGGGACTGAGGTCTGGGGGTAGTTGTGACGAAATCCGACCTACAAAAGGTGATCCGATAGACAGCTACAGTACACACAATACAATCCCTATCTCTCTCTCGGTTCTCTCTCCCTCTTTTTCTCTCTATCTCTCTCTCTCCCTCTCTCTTTTGGTTCTCTCTCTCTCTCTCTCTCTCTCTCTCTCTCTCTCTCTTTCTCTCTCTCTATCTATCTCTCCCTATCTGTCTTTTCATAGGATAGATGCAACCATTTAATTTCTGTCCAAACATATAACTACCTACCTGGTCAGCCTGTTCCAACTCTGCAAGCGGGGTATCCCCCACCATGATACTCAAGGCAAAACTCATGAACGTTTTCGATCAGGGCCTTTCGGTTCTGTGGACTAATGTTAATTCATTGTTCAGCTTCTTCCTCTCATTCTCTCTCTTCCTCTCATCATCTAAGCCAAGCTCACTCCGGAACTTATGGAGGGATACTATCAATACGTCTTGGTATTTTGCTAGGAAACGCATCTTATCTCTCGGTCTCTCGACGAACCGTCGATTTCATTGTTAACTCGGTCCTTTCAGCTAATAGCTGGAGTGGGCTTACAGCCTTCTTCAAATGTATCAATAAGAATTGGCGGAGCACCTCTTCTATTGAAAGAGGATTCCTCTTCAACTCATCCTGGTTTTCTACTATCTACGCTTTTTCTACTATCTACCTCTCTCTGCCTTTCTTTCAGTCGGGTCAGCAATAGAGACTTTAAAAAGATGCACCTGAAGATACAAATATGTTACTAGTAGAGACTATGGTGGTCTTTATACAACACGTGCTAGGACTTACTGATGGCCCAACAGGAGATTGCCCTACTTCACTATCTACTTGAAACATTTAACTTAGCGCCAGCAAGATGATCAATGCAAATGTCATTATTCTGGCTCTAAACTGCTACTAAAGGACCAGACTTCCCTAAATAATTTCAAGAATTAATGTGGCCGTATACTAGAGTGAGTGGGCTGTATGGCGGCGACATACCCAATTTGATTCTCGGTCGCTCAGATGGGGTCGGCGGTCGCGGCGCCAGAAAGTGAGTGGGTAGAGGGTACTGATCCAAATGGACAATAATTATTGAGTCAGATCTCCGCGACCAGTCCTTATGCCCCGCAATACGGAGTACTGCCTAATACATATATCAATGTTCAACTAACCGTATTAGGTCATCTGCTTTCTCGTAAAAGCGATGATTGTGAGTTACCTATAAATAACTAACGAACAACAAGAAGTATCATGAATAGGTTGAATTCTTTTACCCCAAGTTAGATAGTATCGTGGTTGTTATTAGTGTTAGTATAAAGTAGGCGGTTAAGTTATACATTCATTCTTCGGGGTGGTTGCTTTATTACCTAATTTAGTTTAAAGCATCTATCAATCTTGCTACATAATTTTTTAGGCCCGTTACTAGGGTATCCAGATTCGATGGTCAGGCAATTTAAACCACAAGTTACGGGATCTCGCCCATTAGATCGTGGCCCTTGCCAAGCAAATAAATGTCAAGTTTTACCTACGGTTTGTTTGATATCTCAAGTTATGAATTTCATACTAATATTTACGCAAATTTTCTTTCCCTGACTTTCACCTACAATTTAGCTCGAGTCTCAGAGACGAAATGGGAATTTTGGGTTTTCACTATCAGAGTTATCAGACTTTCTATTTTAGGTACGAGGTCACTCCTTTCGGGGGTAAATAGGGTGAAATTCAAGCAGATTTATAATTTATTTCATACTCACTCCACCTTTCTAGATATTATGCCATGTTATTTTCACGAGAAATTTCCTAATTTTTATTTTCAATTGCACTTAATTAATGCTCACCAGGGGCGGTTTTTGGTATCCGATTGCTCTAGTTTCTCTCGTATATTCGTGCCGTAAAGCCCAAAATAAGTCGTTTGTATTTGGATAACATTACATTATATTGTCTTACTGACTTCATGTTGCTATGGCAACAGTTTATACCGATCTTTATCATGCCTTTCCGCAAAAGGTATGAATCATGACCCTGTGAGATAAGCTATTTAAATGTAACAATTGGATCAACTAATTAGGTATCAGACACAGGAAATTAGTTCCGTGAGTAATTCATCAAGAAGAAGCATGGTACAGTCACATATGTATGAACCGATTAATTCGATAACCTCAAAATATACCTCGAAGATGATCAAACCACCTATAATAGCCTCCTCTAAGGACATCGACCAGATCCATTCAATGCTACTGAGGACCATATTTATTCGTAATCGGGGAGACCATGTATAGAAAATAGTTTAATAAATAGTATAGGTCATTCCATCAATGAATCGTTCCATGAGGTCACAGCCAGTCTATTGACACACAACTAACTCGGTAGATTCCTATCCGGCTGGGGTTCAGTTGTAATAAATTCCGTCTTGAGTTGGCCCTCTTGTGAAGAGTTTCTGTCACGTCTAGCTGCTTGGTTTCTGCTTGTTGGGAACAATGGAATACGAACGATTTCTTAGTCTGAAATGGTTTCCGTTTTGAAAATGAAAGATAGCTTCAAGGATATTATAATGTACCTAGCATTTATTTAGCAATATATACTCTCTTTCTCTCTCTCTATCTATCTCTCCCTATCTGTCTTTTCATAGGATAGATGCAACCATTTAATTTCTGTCCAAACATATAACTACCTACCTGGTCAGCCTGTTCCAACTCTGCAAGCGGGGTATCCCCCACCATGATACTCAAGGCAAAACTCATGAACGTTTTCGATCAGGGCCTTTCGGTTCTGTGGACTAATGTTAATTCATTGTTCAGCTTCTTCCTCTCATTCTCTCTCTTCCTCTCATCATCTAAGCCAAGCTCACTCCGGAACTTATGGAGGGATACTATCAATACGTCTTGGTATTTTGCTAGGAAACGCATCTTATCTCTCGGTCTCTCGACGAACCGTCGATTTCATTGTTAACTCGGTCCTTTCAGCTAATAGCTGGAGTGGGCTTACAGCCTTCTTCAAATGTATCAATAAGAATTGGCGGAGCACCTCTTCTATTGAAAGAGGATTCCTCTTCAACTCATCCTGGTTTTCTACTATCTACGCTTTTTCTACTATCTACCTCTCTCTGCCTTTCTTTCAGTCGGGTCAGCAATAGAGACTTTAAAAAGATGCACCTGAAGATACAAATATGTTACTAGTAGAGACTATGGTGGTCTTTATACAACACGTGCTAGGACTTACTGATGGCCCAACAGGAGATTGCCCTACTTCACTATCTACTTGAAACATTTAACTTAGCGCCAGCAAGATGATCAATGCAAATGTCATTATTCTGGCTCTAAACTGCTACTAAAGGACCAGACTTCCCTAAATAATTTCAAGAATTAATGTGGCCGTATACTAGAGTGAGTGGGCTGTATGGCGGCGACATACCCAATTTGATTCTCGGTCGCTCAGATGGGGTCGGCGGTCGCGGCGCCAGAAAGTGAGTGGGTAGAGGGTACTGATCCAAATGGACAATAATTATACTCAGTCTAGAGGCGCTGGTCAGGAATACGGGGCGTTATGCCTCATGACCCTAATACATATATCAATGTTCAACTAACCGTATTAGGTCATCTGCTTTCTCGTAAAAGCGATGATTGTGAGTTACCTATAAATAACTAACGAACAACAAGAAGTATCATGAATAGGTTGAATTCTAAATGGGGTTCAATCTATCATAGCACCAACAATAATCACAATCATATTTCCCGTTCATTCTTGAGAGGCGGATTAAACCATAATATTTGCGTTATGTTTTCATAACGCCACCAAACTATGTTTTAGATGTAAGCTAGTATATTATTAAATTGATTTTTCAAATTCTTTCTAGGCGGTTAAGTTATATTTTCATTCTTCGGGGTGGTTGCTTTATTACCGAATTTAGTTCAAAGCATCTATCGATCTTGCTACACAATTTTAAAGGCCCGTTACCAGGGTATCCAGATTCGTTGGTATGGCAATTTACCCAACAAGTTACAAGATCTCGCCCATTAGATCGTGCCCCTCGCCAATCAAACAAATGTCAAATTTTACCTAACGTTTATTTGACAGCTCACCTATTAATTGAGCAATGGGTCAACAATTAAAACCCGAGCACGTCTGACTTCACAACATCTCAGGGATGCAGCACTCTCTAAATGGGCAATTTCTAATGAGAAGGGGATACGAAGCTCTCTCCCCTTAGTAATATGTGATATTTTCCTGACTTTCACCTACAATTTAGCTCGTCTCAGAGACGAAATGGGAATTCTGGGTTTTCACTATCAGACTAATCAGACTTTCTATTTTAGGTACGAGGTCCCTCCTTTAGGGAGTAAATGGGTGGAATTCAAGCAGATTTATAATTTAT
Organism: Pleurobrachia bachei; assembly: GCA_000695325.1. Taxonomy (NCBI): domain Eukaryota; kingdom Metazoa; phylum Ctenophora; class Tentaculata; order Cydippida; family Pleurobrachiidae; genus Pleurobrachia; species Pleurobrachia bachei. Next base: position 6,927 of record AVPN01000426.1, on the reverse strand, counting down.
TTCATACTCACAGTCCAGGTTCTACACCAACTTTCTAGAAAATATGCCATGTTATTTGCACGAGAAATTCCCTAAATTTTATTTTCAATTGCACTTAATTGATGCCCACCACCAGGGGCGGTTTTTGGTATCCGATTGCTCTAGTTTCTTTCATATATTCGTGCCGTAAGGCCCAAAAATAAGTCTTTTGTATTTGGATATCATTACATAATACATTATATTGTCTTACTGACTTCATGTTGCTATGGCAACAGTTTATACCGATCTTTATCATGCCTTTCCGCAAAAGGTATGAATCATGACCCTGTGAGATAAGCTATTTAAATGTAACAATTGGATCAACTAATTAGGTATCAGACACAGGAAATTAGTTCCGTGAGTAATCCATCAAGAAGAAGCATGGTAGAGTCACATATGTATGAACCGATTAATGATAACCTCAAAATATACCTTGCCCCCAAGTTCATCAAAATAGAGAAAGAAGAGGGGTAGAGAAACACACGCAGAGAGAGGTTGAAGAGAGATGGAGAATAACGATACAGAGAGGTAGGAATTGAAGTCCCTACTAGGGACAGAGAAAAAGAGGTAGAAGAGGTACAGAGAAGAGAGAAAGAGAAAGAAAGAGATACAGAGAGCTAAGGCGGAGAGAGAGTAAAAGAGACATAGATAAAGGCTCATATAATATTTGGATTTTGGAATTAGGGAATTCAATCTTACCGATTTAGAACTTCCATATCGGCCTAACTGTAATTGATTGATTGGGTTGGCTGTCCATTGGTTATGTAGTTTAAAAACACATGCAGAATAGTATAATAGCGTGATCAGGTGCAGAGTACAGAGAGAGAATTGCATTGGGAGATTGGGAGAAAAATATCGAGAGAGATAGAGGGAGAAAAATAAATTTGGAGCATATTGTAGAGAATTGAGAGAGGTATTACATATTTTATTCTGTCCCGTATGTGCCAGGAATATTACTTCCCATCGTGCTGATAACACGAAGATCCAGATCTATTTTTGCCCATAATATAATTGACTGTCGTCAGGAGTAGTGGTTGATCTAAAGTTAATTAGAGGTAGATACAAGTAGTAAGAGAGCTGGGAGGAGCACAAGTTACTTTTGAAAACACGAAGAGATTTGAGACATCCATATTAGAACCAGTGAGAGATGTTGAGAAAGAATAGAAGAGAGAAAGAATTGAGATCATTGCATAGGTAGGTATAACATTACAAAGTGATTAGAAGAGATGGTAAAACATGATAAGAAATTATATTTGTTGTTCTATATATTGCTAAATAAATGCTAGGTACATTATAATATCCTTGAAGCTATCTTTCATTTTCAAAACGGAAACCATTTCAGACTAAGAAATCGTTCGTATTCCATTGTTCCCAACAAGCAGAAACCAAGCAGCTAGACGTGACAGAAACTCTTCACAAGAGGGCCAACTCAAGACGGAATTTATTACAACTGAACCCCAGCCGGATAGGAATCTACCGAGTTAGTTGTGTGTCAATAGACTGGCTGTGACCTCATGGAACGATTCATTGATGGATACTGGATATGATAAATAATTTGATAAAAGATATGTACCAGAGGGGCTAAGCGAATAAATATGATCCTCAGTATAGCGTTGAGTGGATCTGGTCGATGTTCTTAGAGGAGGCTATTATAATAGGTGGTTTGATCATCTTCAAGGTATATTTTGAGGTTATCATTAATCGGTTCATACATATGTGACTCTACCATGCTTCTTCTTGATGGATTACTCACGGAACTAATTTCCTGTGTCTGATACCTAATTAGTTGATCCAATTGTTACATTTAAATAGCTTATCTCACAGGGTCATGATTCATACCTTTTGCGGAAAGGCATGATAAAGATCGGTATAAACTGTTGCCATAGCAACATGAAGTCAGTAAGACAATATAATGTATTATGTAATTATACCAAAACTAATTAAAATTAGTAGGCCGGAAAGGTTGCCATACTATTTGAGCTACCTTTCGCAACGGTACATTCACAGAGTACCATGTAGACAGGGTACAGAAGCTTCGTTCATATTCACAGGGGATTGTACCGGTGGCAAAGGTAGCTCAAATAGTATGGCAACCTTTCCGGCCTACTAATTTTAATTAGTTTTGGTATAATTACATAATCCATTATATTGTCTTACTGACTTCATGTTGCTATGGCAACAGTTTATACCGATCTTTATCATGCCTTTCCGCAAAAGGTATGAATCATGACCCTGTGAGATAAGCTATTTAAATGTAACAATTGGATCAACTAATTAGGTATCAGACACAGGAAATTAGTTCCGTGAGTAATCCATCAAGAAGAAGCATGGTAGAGTCACATATGTATGAACCGATTAATGATAACCTCAAAATATACCTTGAAGATGATCAAACCACCTATTATAATAGCCTCCTCTAAGCCCCTCGACCAGATCCACTCAACGCTATACTGAGGATCATATTTATTCGCTTAGCCCCTCTGGTACATATCTTTTATCAAATTATTTATCATATCCAGTATCCATCAATGAATCGTTCCATGAGGTCACAGCCAGTCTATTGACACACAACTAACTCGGTAGATTCCTATCCGGCTGGGGTTCAGTTGTAATAAATTCCGTCTTGAGTTGGCCCTCTTGTGAAGAGTTTCTGTCACGTCTAGCTGCTTGGTTTCTGCTTGTTGGGAACAATGGAATACGAACGATTTCTTAGTCTGAAATGGTTTCCGTTTTGAAAATGAAAGATAGCTTCAAGGATATTATAATGTACCTAGCATTTATTTAGCAATATATAGAACAACAAATATAATTTCTTATCATGTTTTACCATCTCTTCTAATCACTTTGTAATGTTATACCTACCTATGCAATGATCTCAATTCTTTCTCTCTTCTATTCTTTCTCAACATCTCTCACTGGTTCTAATATGGATGTCTCAAATCTCTTCGTGTTTTCAAAAGTAACTTGTGCTCCTCCCAGCTCTCTTACTACTTGTATCTACCTCTAATTAACTTTAGATCAACCACTACTCCTGACGACAGTCAATTATATTATGGGCAAAAATAGATCTGGATCTTCGTGTTATCAGCACGATGGGAAGTAATATTCCTGGCACATACGGGACAGAATAAAATATGTAATACCTCTCTCAATTCTCTACAATATGCTCCAAATTTATTTTTCTCCCTCTATCTCTCTCGATATTTTTCTCCCAATCTCCCAATGCAATTCTCTCTCTGTACTCTGCACCTGATCACGCTATTATACTATTCTGCATGTGTTTTTAAACTACATAACCAACTTGGACAGCCAACCCAATCAATCAATTACAGTTAGGCCGATATGGAAGTTCTAAATCGGTAAGATTGAATTCCCTAATTCCAAAATCCAAATATTATATGAGCCTTTATCTATGTCTCTTTTACTCTCTCTCCGCCTTAGCTCTCTGTATCTCTTTCTTTCTCTTTCTCTCTTCTCTGTACCTCTTCTACCTCTTTTTCTCTGTCCCTAGTAGGGACTTCAATTCCTACCTCTCTGTATCGTTTAAGAGGTAGAGAGAAGTTGGAGAGAGACGCACACAAAGAGATGGGGAGACTTTCTCTATTTTGATGAACTTGGGGGCAACTTTGTAACTGAATACACTTAGTCGGAGGGAGTGCAACTCAACAAACTATTCTGCACGTGGTCCAACACGTACGCCACCCCGACCAAAAAGGGTAACTCAGCTTTATAATATACGTTTCAACTTAACTATATACGTCAACAAGTCCGATTTTGGGGCCTCCATGCTGTACGCAGTATAGAGGTGTACTGCTCCTAATAATACACACCCAACTGTCGTACCACTAGATAATAGCTCAGATATAATGCACTAACCAGGGTGACTAAGTGCAACCGTAGACCAAGAGTAGACCAAAACAAACACATCTATATTATGGGGTCAGAACGATAATGTATCACTTACAACGTCACGTAACGACTGTCGGTTAAACATATCTACTCGACTACTCATTCTACCTAGTACTACGTATATTATATATCTTACTAAACTGAGAGAAGGGGGAAGATCGAGTGAAGCCTGTCGACACTATCAATGTCAAGCATAGTTCGGGCAGAGGTTCCAGGTAGAGATTCCATGTAGATCAGAGCAAGGCTGGAGAGCAACGAAGGCTAGGCTGGTAATCTGAGAACTGACAACTCTGCTCCAGAGCTTCCTTAAGTACTTTTTCTGGCCCATTGTTTCCACAAGCGCATTCCTCCACGCTCCCGGTCATGGTATTCTCCATGACCGGCCGACGACAAAATCATCGTCGTTTCTCCATTCTATCACATGTTTGGGACGACAAAATCATCGTCCTCACGACCATAT
>AVPN01000425.1:22339-39021 GCA_000695325.1 Pleurobrachia bachei | reverse complement strand
ACTTTTTGCAACTGTTGATAGAGACTCGGGACTCCCTCGGAGATCATTTAGGGACTCGCGTTTCGCGACACTAGTGATTATCAGCTAGCTGTTATCGCAGCTAGTGGTTATCATTTAGTGGTTGCAAGAACTGTGTTATTCTTGATATTTTTAGTGTATGCCGTAGTGCATGTGTGCAGGTTATGTATAAAATCTATTGTTGCCAAGTAGGTGTGTGCTGATTTAGTAGTTTACTATGTTTTACATTATTTATCACCTTAAGTTAGTTTTGCTATATCTAAGCATCATATATAATCTTCTCTACAACTACGTACATATTATCTTAGTTCTCTTTTTGTACCATAATTTTCCTCCTGTTTTGAAGCGGAAAAGATGGCTGCTGAGTGAGTCATCATTTTAGCGAAACCTCAAATTTACTAATTACTAGAATTCCATGGCAATTCGCTATCTCTCTCACACACAATCTGATAGATCAGAATTAGAAAGGACTTTTTTAAATTGAGTTTAACAATCGAACGCATGTGACTATCACTCTCCGTTAAAAAGAGATCTATCCCGGGAGAGAGAGGGAGAGAGAGAGAGAAAGAGAGAGCTAACAGTATCTTGCAATATATTCGATTTAAAGTTATCTTTTTAATCGCTCGGGATATATATACTGTGACAGAGAGATAGACAGAAAGATACCGAAGGAGAAAGGAAAGAAAAACGATGAAAAAATATAGCTTGGGATAGATCATATGCTAGTTAAAACTTTCCTAATGTCACACCACGTTGTTTTTTTAACAAACTGTTAAAACTCTGTCTATTATAGTCGAGATTTTCTTACTTTAACAGCTGCACTGGGAAAGTTAAGTGTTCGAAAATTATATAAAGTGACGCACCTCGCACTCTTTTCCTAGGACAAAATAGGTCAGATAGCCCATCGGAAATGTTAAGAGAACTAAATTCTGAAGAAACTCAAAAGGTAGTGGCCTACTTCGTCAGCACACGTAAAAATTGGGTGCTACGTGGTTCTGCTCTTCCCTAATTAAAGTAACGATCTTACTTCTGCTCTTTCATAATTAAAGTAACGATCTTACTACGCAAGAAGCTCGTGCTCTCTTTTTTCGTCAGTGTGGTGACTTGGTAGCCCTACTAAAACGAAAATTATTTTACCAAAACGAAAGATTACGTGTGTTCATTATTATATGCGTGAGTTAAAATCAAATATATAAATATTGTTCCTCCTATATTTTTGTAAATCCTTCCCACATTATTTTTAAACTCACACAAATTATTTTGTTTTGAATGTAATGTGTATCTTAACTGATTATAATCAACTGATCAGTCATTTCAACCCTCACAACCCACCTCAATCATTTAGCACCCTGCATGAACTACATGGTTTTGAAAAAAGATGCGATCCAGAAACAAATGATAGTGATTCTGGGGAAACTTCGACTCCAGACATTACATACTTCGCATTTGTCTCAATTCTCAGATGGACTGAATTTCTCCGAATCAGGTAATGAACAACTTGGAGTCAAGTCGGTTTTTTGGTTTGATTTTGTTGGATTTTCTACCTGTAACGGTAGCCCCGAGCTTCTTTTTCTACCTCTGTTTACCCTCCCTCCTCTTAGACCGTTTTGCTTTGTGTGCTATTAATCATTTAGAGCTAACTCTCCCACCCTTTAACCCACACACCCTCTATCTTTCTATCTTTCTCTCTATCTTTCTCTCTCTCTCTCTCTCTATCTCTCTCTCCCTCTCTCTCTCATTCTCTCTCTTCTTGCTATCCCCTTCCTTTCACCCTCTATCCCTGCAACCATCTCTCTCATTCACCTAAGCATTGTGTGTACACGGCAAGAACAATTAACATCATTAGTGGGTCATTAACTATGGCATGTGCGGGCTCGGGCAGAGAGAGAGAGAGAGAGAGAAAATAGAGGGGAGTCTATTAGAAGGAGAAGAAAGAAGGATTAGAGGTAGATCTAGAACGGTTTGGTCAATGTTAGGAACATTCATAGTAAAAAGATAGAGAACTGCACGTGCCACAAACACACACGTGTTAAAGCTCTGATCTGTCTTTCTATCAATTGATATCTCTCCATTCCCTTATTTAGAGCGGTGAAACAGGGTAAATTTAGCCAAATTACATGGGTGATTATATTTGTACTATTGGAGATGTTCAACTAATATGATAAAGGGTTGGTTTGAATAATAAAGATGTGTGTCCGCATTGTATGCGCTGTTGCATATATGATGGGAGAAGAGAGGGATAGAAGAGAGAGAAGGAGAGAGAGGGTGAAAGAGAGAGGGAAAGAGAGAGTGTGAAATAGAGAGAGAGAGAGAGAGAGAGTGTGTACACGTACATGTTCGACGCTAATTAGTAAATCACACTAATCGGTAGATAATTAGAGGCAAATCGAATAGTGTCATTAGCCGTGTATTGCCGCAGAAAAATAGCGAGAGAATTGAGAAATGGCATAACGGTTTGAAAGAGAGAGAGATAGAGGGAGAGAGAAAAAGAACGGAAAGAAATAGAGAGAGAAGGATAGTTTTTTATGCAGACAGGCTCACAAACAGACTTATTTGGAAGTAAATTTTCATTTTTCCTGCAGATATCTCCGAGATAATGAGAGAGGAGAAGTTGAGAGAAACAGATGGAGAGAGAGGAGTCTTCTTTCACTTTATCTCATATCTTTAAAATATAACACAAGAGTACTAAAATATCCGATATTAGTCGATATATCTTTTCTCTTGTGTTAAAAACATCTCTCCGCAGTCTATCCACGATCGTAGTGTGTGTGCAAGCCATAGCTACTGAGCTGTGTATCATGACTCATGAGGGTCGGGGAGGGAAGAAAAAAGGAGAAAAGAGAAAAAATCGGGGAGGAAAGAGAGATAAAAAAGATAGGGAGACGAAAGTGAGAGAGAGAGAAGGTCACTGCTGCAGGGGAGAAAGGGAGAGAAGGGGGTGGGTAGATCGAATTAGAGACATGTAACCCAATTAGCGGCCCTACCTAATTAGTAACGTGACACCTCCCCTTTTCACTCAACCCCGACTCTCCCTACACCCATGTCTCTCTCTCTTCTTTCCTCGCACATACAGATATTCAGCTCTTAAACAAACAAACGAACAGTCAAAATAACAAAACCCCAGCTCTGTTGGTCTATTTTCCAGGGTCTAGAGGGGTGGCTAATCACACAATTATTCCCCTTCCGACAACTCTCTCCCTCCCGTAGAGGTGTTTCTGAGATCTGCACGAGGATGCCGACCTGAACGGAACGCGCGAGGACTCTGTTGTTATGAAAGGTCAGTGGTCGGCGCGCAGTTGGGTTCCCGCGAGGAGACAGACTGGAGGTGTGTGCGCACAGCATTAAATTCATTTCATTGTACATGTTTCATTTTATCAAAAGTTTACTTTCTCCGTTCTAAATTGGTACATGCTTTGATTTGACCAAGGCGTGAGTTGTCTAGAGATTATATCACATAGGAGTGATCCTTTAATTTACGGATCTAAAAGAGAGTTGAGAGAGAAAAACCAGTTTCAGAACCTAAAGTGGCACATACTTCGGTCAGACTTTACTAATCGAGTAGTCGAGTTAAGGGTTAATAATATGTACATAATCTACATAAGGAATACATTAATGAACTTAACACACTCTTCCACTCTTATCTAATTGTGCTTGTCTGGTAGTAAACACCCCGATCCAATTATACTACCAATGGTGACTGGTGGCATTGGGTCGGGGTATGTCCTACTACTCAACAAATCCAACATTGTTGAATCAACAACTAAACCATAATAATACATAGTTACGTACTATAAAACAGTCAGTATACTTATTAACTTGTCACTATCTTATCACCGGCTTTATTTTCGCCATCATTGGAATTGTTCCTTTAGCTTTCTCTCACTCTCTCTCTCTCTCTATCTCTCTCTCTCTCTCTCTCTCTCTCTCTCTCTCTATCTCTCTCTCTCTCTCTTTCCCTATCTCTCTACGTGCCCACGGGGCTAAATCAAGTCCTTCACGTCTTTGTAAGACTAACGATCCTAGAGCAGCTACACTATAACATGCCACAGCGTCACCAATATCACCAAAAGTCCTGTGATCGCTACTGATTTTGCAGCTTTGGAGCGTGTAAAAGTGTATTCCTCCCCGTATTCCATTATGTTTGTTTTTAGTCCTTCCTTCGTGAACTCTATCTCTATCGTTCTGTAGTCTCTGACTACCCTGGGGAGGAGAGTTTCGAGCTTAGATCTGTCATATTAAAGTCAACAAATGAGTTTTGTACAGTCATCTGGCGCAACGATATCCCATTTTCACAGTGCGATCAGGGAGCGATCAGATTGGGTTGGCGCCGCCACAAAGGCTAGGTTTTTCCTGACTACGCTTTCAGAGATGTTAATTGTTGTTATTGATCTTACTTGGGGTCAGTTGAGACGTGTGGTGCAAAGCCGGTGCACTGAAACTTTTTATCGTAGCTCTGGTGTCTGTGTAGAACACAGTTAAACCTGAGGGGAGAATTTGGAATCAATTAAATTAGGGAGAATGAATAAATTAGTGTCTGGTATAGCGTGGTTTAAGAAATCGGTATCCAATTCCTGTTACCATGGTTATCTTTTAGAAATGTATGTTAACCCTCCTTGTTACCATGGTTACCTATTATAAATGTATGTTAGTCCTTCTCCTCCATCATAAGTTATATTCAGATCCCCGAAGAAGGGGTGGGTGTACGTTGCAGCATAGTCAGCCAGCTCACTCGAGTTATCAGAGCTGTATGAGGGGGAACTATCATATCCATGAGATGCGTATACTTGTGTGCTATTTACCCAGGGTTCTGAAAAGGGGGGGGTTAACATTTTTATTAGGGATGGGGGAACTAGGAGATGGATCTAACCCTCCCTTTAAATTACGGGACGCACAAATGCTAGTCTAGCTTGGCCAGATGGATTAGGTCCTGTAGGGATGGGAGAGAACGATATAAAGTCAGTTAACCGCCAGGCAAGGTTAGAACACAATTCTATAGAAACAGTCAATAAATTTCTAAATTTCAGTTTTTTCCAGCTGATATTTCACACGCATGTCTAGAGGGAAGGGGGAGTTTAAAAGTAGCATAGTTATGCAGAAACTCAAATCTCATAACCACTCAATCTAGGTGGATTTTTCTAAAAGCATCATGTGTCCGAGCATCTTTAAGTTGTTAAATTTTGGGAAATAAAGGAGACTACTAAACAGCTGATCATGGGGGAGCTAGTTATATAGCTAGTCATATAGCTTCATTTTGTGGTTAGTCGTGTGGTTAATCACGAGACTAGGCTAGGGAACTGAATTCATAGTACGTTACTAGGGGAACTGAATATATACGTTACCAAGGGGACTGAATTTGTGCACGTACCTGGGAAGGTGCAGATGGTTGTTTCATTCAGCCAGGGCTCTCGATCGGCCAACAAATCCTGGACGTACCATGAGTAGAGTTGGTTCGCTGTACGGGCTGTAAAAAGAGAGAGAACTGGAGAGGAGGGTGTGATAGAAAGAGAGAAAACAAACAAACAAACAAACAAACAAACAAACAAACAAACAAACAAACAAACAAACAAACAAACAAACAAACAAACAAACCTTGTGAACTGCCAGTACTGCTACAAATGATTCCATACCCTCGGTCCCTACTGATTGTTATAAAGGTTGAGGTAGTGAACGTATCCCCACCATGAAATAGAAACTCCTCTCCTTGGTACTGGTTTATGATCCACGCTGAACGAGGAGAAGTAACAAACAAACAAACAAACAAACAAACAAACAAACAAACAAACAAACAAACAAACAAACAAACAAACAAACAAACAAACAAACAAACAAACAAACAAACAAACAAACAAACAAACAAACAAACAAACAAACAAACAAACAAACAAACAAACAAACAAACAAACAAACAAACAAACAAACAAACAAACAAACAAACAAACAAACAAACAAACAAACAAACAAACAAACAAACAAACAAACAAACAAACAAACAAACAAACAAACAAACAAACAAACAAACAAACAAACAAACAAACAAACAAACAAACAAACAAACAAACAAACAAACAAACAAACAAACAAACAAACAAACAAACAAACAAACAAACAAACAAACAAACAAACAAACAAACAAACAAACAAACAAACAAACAAACAAACAAACAAACAAACAAACAAACAAACAAACAAACAAACAAACAAACAAACAAACAAACAAACAAACAAACAAACAAACAAACAAACAAACAAACAAACAAACAAACAAACAAACAAACAAACAAACAAACAAACAAACAAACAAACAAACAAACAAACAAACAAACAAACAAACAAACAAACAAACAAACAAACAAACAAACAAACAAACAAACAAACAAACAAACAAACAAACAAACAAACAAACAAACAAACAAACAAACAAACAAACAAACAAACAAACAAACAAACAAACAAACAAACAAACAAACAAACAAACAAACAAACAAACAAACAAACAAACAAACAAACAAACAAACAAACAAACAAACAAACAAACAAACAAACAAACAAACAAACAAACAAACAAACAAACAAACAAACAAACAAACAAACAAACAAACAAACAAACAAACAAACAAACAAACAAACAAACAAACAAACAAACAAACAAACAAACAAACAAACAAACAAACAAACAAACAAACAAACAAACAAACAAACAAACAAACAAACAAACAAACAAACAAACAAACAAACAAACAAACAAACAAACAAACAAACAAACAAACAAACAAACAAACAAACAAACAAACAAACAAACAAACAAACAAACAAACAAACAAACAAACAAACAAACAAACAAACAAACAAACAAACAAACAAACCTTGTGAACTGCCAGTACTGCTACAAATGATTCCATACCCTCGGTCCCTACTGATTGTTATAAACGTTGAGGTAGTGAATGTATCCCCACCATGAAATAGAAACTCCTCTCCTTGGTACTGGTTTATGATCCACGCTGAACGAGGAGAAGTGTGTTGGTTCGATTTGATAAGAAGTCGGTTGCCTTGGGCGTAAAACTCCTTTCGAAGACCTTACGAGTATGCACGAGAGGCAAACACTCAATGGAAGGCACTACCAGTCGGGCAGACTGCGGGACAGCTGTAGTAAAGTAAACTTACATAGAGTGTAATCACTTGAAGTGGCATTGATTGGCAGTTTGTTTTTTATGCTCGATTTAACCACGCTCATCCACATATTTAACGGGAATCCCCCTTCCCAAAACTGCAATTATATTGAAATAAAGGTATCACGATAGGAGACGCTATATTTGTAAATTTTCCACATTTTGTTTCCGTTTTGCACAAGAACCCAATGAAAGCAGGTCGATTTTTAAAAATTTCCTTTTTTTTGTAAAAATGCTCAATAATGAATTACTTGGTACCAAACTAAAACTATATCCACTCACCAAATTGTCAAACTGGTTATCGGGATCCTGTAGAAGGTAGTGTAGGTACTTGATCATATCACTCGATGTGGAATGAATACTCCCTGCCGGCCGTACCAGATCTATCAACCTGAAATAGCAAGCTGGGCGGTAGATAATATTCCACCCGGAGTTATAGTGACATGTATTTGTAACTAAACGAAGGTCTCTTTTGCCGCATAATGACGTCGTAATGCGACGCCCGCCTGGTATATATATATGATTCGTTATTTGCGTGAGATGGGATCATCATGCCGCCATCATCATCGATTTTTGGCACTTTGGCATTCAAACTGGGCCAAGCTGGGGCATGTATGTGATGCCCAAAAATTAGGTTTTGAGAAACTTACAAGTCTGCATGGACGTCACTGTTCCGTCTCACCAGGTCTCCCTCGAACTCCGTGTACCCAACTAGAATGTTTCCCCGGTCCATGCTCTCTGCATAGGTTGTCTGGGAGTGGTCCATGCTAAGGGGCTCGAAAATGTGCTCTTTTATCAGTTCAGACCATGATTTACCTGGTAGGCGGTATAAAAGTAAAAATTATATTAGGAGGGAGGTGTCAGCTGGGCCGGTTGGGCATTGCCCAACGGGCTAGCGCTAATTTGGATTTATTTGAAAGGAGCTTTGACTGATTTGTCTGAGTGTCTGTCTAGTAAATTGTGATGTTTTTTTAATGCACCGAGTGGACGGTTTTATCTCTACTAAGCTGGAGGTTAACGCATGTACTGATTGTTGTAAACAAATTTTGACCGAAACGGACACATCTGAAGAAAGATGGCTATTCAATTGCTCCTTGATATTTCAATGTCAAAGGGGATAAAGACGCCCAAAGATATCCCTAATTGGGACTTCCGACCAAGGGTTATGAAGTTAATGATTGTTTTTCTTCTTCAATAAAACAGATGAATATTTTTACCTCCTCAAGATGCTGTATTTTCTCTAAAAGAAAGTCAAGTGTAAAACCTTCGGTGCCCGACGTCCATATGGAATCAGCCCGGTTTAGGCATGTCCGGTGTCCGAAGAGATCTCGAAACGTTACCTGCAAATAATGTGAAAAGTCAGCTGTGAGTTTTAGGAGAGTTTTAGGAGACCATGTGAAGAGTTTTGAGTGGTATTTGAGAGGATATTTGCTGAAGTGAATACCCATAATTCTGTTGGACTGGTAAGGTGGCAAATTCTGTTTCGGTTCCTAGCTACTATAATTGTTACCTCAGCCGTTCTCTGTTGATCTTTGAATAATAGATCTGGGTAAAACTCTTTTATTGGCGTGTCCCACGTCACTCCCCGTTCTATTAATACCTAAAATATGATATAAGTTAGTCATTTAAACTTTAAAATGTTCCACTTCATACTCGCTCCATGGGTGTGAGCTGCTGATTTTATAACAAATCAATACAGCTTGTTCGGTATACCTTATTTGCAACTATTGTAGTTAGTGCTTTAGATGTAGAACCAATACCAAACAATGTACTCTCGTCAACGTCTATATCTTCTTCTCTATTTCTAGGATTTAAGAATGTTTAACATTCGATAAGGATTAAAACTAGACCAAAAAACAAAAGAAATTTGTTTGGAACACCCGTGGCCTTTTTCGATACTTGGCGCTGAGGGAAATGCACCCATAATCTGAGCTACTAGGTATTGTTTTCTCATCGATCTCTCTCCAAGTTCTCAAACTTTTCTCTCTCCCTCTCTTTCTGTCTAGTAAATTGTGATTTTTTTAATGTGGCTCACCTGCCAAAATAGAGATGATTCGACCTCCAATTGCGTACATGAGATTGTTGTAAACAAATTTTGACCGAAACGGACACATCTGAAGAAAGATGGCTATTCAATTGCTCCTTGATAAAGACGCCCAAAGTTATCCCTAATTGGGACTTGCGACCAAGGGTTATGAAGTTAATGATTGTTTTTCTTCTTCAATAAAACAGATGAATATTTTTACCTCCTCAAGATGCTGTATTTTCTCTAAAAGAAAGTCAAGTGTAAAACCTTCGGTGCCCGACGTCCATATGGAATCAGCCCGGTTTAGGCATGTCCGGTGCCCGAAGAGATCTCGAAACGTTACCTGCAAATAATGTGAAAAATCAGCTGTTTTAGGAGGGTTTTAGGAGACCATGTGAAGAGTTTTGAGTGGTATTTGAGAGGGTATTTGCTGAAGTGAATACCCATAATTCTGTTGGACTGGTAAGGTGGCAAAATCTGTTTCGGCTCCTAGCTACTATAATTGTTACCTCATCCGTTCTCTGTTGATCTTTGAATAATATATCTGGGTAGAACTCTTTTATTGGCGTGTCCCACGTCACTCCCCGTTCTATTAATACCTAAAATATGATATAAGTTAGTCATTTAAACTTTAAAATGTTCCACTTCATACTCGCTCCATGGGTGTGAGCTGCTGATTTTATAACAAATGATGTTTGATCAATGCAGCTTGTTCGGTATACCTTATTTGCAACTATTGTAGTTAGTGCTTTAGATGTAGAACCAATACCAAACAACGTACCCTCGTCAACGTCTATATTTTCTTCTCTATTTCTAGGATTTAAGAAAATGTTTCATTGGATAAGAATTAAAATATTACACCCAAAAAATTTATATCTACCTAATTATTGTATTTTATCTTTAGCTAACTATATATTTTAGTGGCCTCATCTTACCTTTTACCTGTTACGAAGGTAAAGTTGTTAGTAGGATCCTCTAGTGTTATCACACCCATGGTAAAACCAGCTGTGTTCATACACGGGAAACCTGCATGTAGTAGGGGGGAATTCCGTCATATTAATCAAGAAAACACGGTAACTTTTTGGGCTGTGGCATTGCCATCACAGCTTTGAATTTAATTCGAACGGTTTATAGTTCCGGTTCGTAGAGGGCAATCTTTTATGAGACTTTCTGTTCCCCTCCCCTAAAATCTTACCGCTTTCAACAAATCCTTTGATCTTGTCTTTCATCTGTTCTGTCAGCTTCACTGCATGGGTGCACGAGACCAGGGCAAGTAGAAAGACGTAGGGGGACATTTTCTGATAAAATATGGTATCTAAGGGGGAAAGACGTTGTAGACTATGGTTATTGTTAACACAAGTTGGGTGGAATTATTCAGTAGACAAACTTTGTAAAATGCCTGCGTCGAAATTGGCAATTACAGACAGGTGAACTTCGTTGCTAGGAAGTAGGAACAAAAACAATTTATTTTAATGCCACTTTGAAGGTAGTTTCCAGCAGATAAATAAGAGGACAGCTGAAGTATAAAGCGTGGCTAATATCATGCAATACACACCTATCGAAGGTAGCGAAAAGATTTCGGAATCCCTTTCACTCAATTTTCTACTATAGAACTTTCTACAGTAGAAAATTGAGTGAAAGGGATTCCGAATACTCATCTTCCTATCAACACCAGCAAAAAAGCAAAGCACCAATAAGAAGAATATAATTGAACCAACATCCAACTCTATAGGTCAAAGACATCTAGAAAAAGACTGGGAGAGCAAAAAAGTAGATTAAGTACAAACTATAGGCAGGTGTAAAATCCTCGATTATTGATCATATAATCGATATCTAGAGTTGTAAACCGGTGCAGTTGAGTACTCAACAAGGTGTAGTAAGGTCGGTGTAAACTAAAGATCAAAGACCCTGAATATATATCCGGAGAATTATTTATTGTTTAAACCATGATATCGTGCGAAGCTGCAAAATTAGGAGTTTGCTTGTTGAACTTGAAACCTAAATTATAGTCGTCTTTTTGACAATCATACCATTTTATCGATACGTGATGCCGAAAAAGTAAATTATGGTTTCAAAAATATTTTAACGGGATTGAAATATATATAGCCATGATACGCTGCTTAAGTACATTATTTGTGTCCTGAAATGAAAGTAGCAAAAGGACGCTTCCCCAAAAGGGTCACAGTGTATGTGCAGGTGTGTAAAAGGGACGAGCTATGGGGCGATAAAGGGATTAATTAGGGAAGCAGGAACCGTGACCATGTATGAGTTTTAGCTTCTGGAAGTTTTCGAGTTGTGACGTAACCTAGGAAAATTAAATAAGTGGATGTTTCATCGATATCTTACGAAAGAGATGAAATTTGGTTCCAGTGGAAGGTTATTCCATACTTCTGGGAGATCCCTGACGGTCTTCCCCAGATCCTTAGTTTCGAGTTTGCACTTTGCAGTGATACTGGATGATTTATTTGGCATCCGAGTTGTCCTGTTATTACCCCAGTGGCCAGTAGCTTAGTGACTAAGTTAGTCATCATGATGCCCGTGTACGTGTTGGTTAAGTAGATGAAGACCTTCCATGATCCTTTTAGGACTTTAGTTAGTCCAAAGTATAGAATTTTGAATTAATCAAGCTTATGCCATATCTATCTCCAATTATTGCTATCGATTTTGATACAGAATTTCGTTACGAATCTATCGGTCACTTAACCTATACTATCTCTGTTATTTCTCTCTCCTATAACTCAATATCCCTCTCTGAGTCACCACACCTACTATCTCTATCTCTCACTATCCCTCCTCTATCTATCTCTCCCTATCCTCCTCTCTCTATATCCCTCCCTATCTCTCTATTATACTCCTTCCCTATTCATCCTCTCTATACTCTATCTCTATCCGGATCCCTCCTCTCTCTATCACTCCCTATCTCTATCCCTCCTCTATCTCTATCCCTCCCTATCTCTCTCTCTATCTTTATTTCAATGACTGCATGTGATCTCCACTCACTGCATTCTACTATAGAACTTTCTACAGTAGAAAATTGAGTGAAAGGGATTCCGAATACTCATCTTCCTATCAACACCAGCAAAAAAGCAAAGCACCAATAAGAAGAATATAATTGAACCAACATCCAACTCTATAGGTCAAAGACATCTAGAAAAAGACTGGGAGAGCAAAAAAGTAGATTAAGTACAAACTATAGGCAGGTGTAAAATCCTCGATTATTGATCATATAATCGATATCTAGAGTTGTAAACCGGTGCAGTTGAGTACTCAACAAGGTGTAGTAAGGTCGGTGTAAACTAAAGATCAAAGACCCTGAATATATATCCGGAGAATTATTTATTGTTTAAACCATGATATCGTGCGAAGCTGCAAAATTAGGAGTTTGCTTGTTGAACTTGAAACCTAAATTATAGTCGTCTTTTTGACAATCATACCATTTTATCGATACGTGATGCCGAAAAAGTAAATTATGGTTTCAAAAATATTTTAACGGGATTGAAATATATATAGCCATGATACGCTGCTTAAGTACATTATTTGTGTCCTGAAATGAAAGTAGCAAAAGGACGCTTCCCCAAAAGGGTCACAGTGTATGTGCAGGTGTGTAAAAGGGACGAGCTATGGGGCGATAAAGGGATTAATTAGGGAAGCAGGAACCGTGACCATATATGAGTTTTAGCTTCTGGAAGTTTTCGAGTTGTGACGTAACCTAGGAAAATTAAATAAGTGGATGTTTCATCGATATCTTACGAAAGAGATGAAATTTGGTTCCAGTGGAAGGTTATTCCATACTTCTGGGAGATCCCTGACGGTCTTCCCCAGATCCTTAGTTTCGAGTTTGCACTTTGCAGTGATACTGGATGATTTATTTGGCATCCGAGTTTTCCTGTTATTACCCCAGTGGCCAGTAGCTTAGTGACTAAGTTAGTCATCAATCATCATGATGCCCGTGTACGTGTTGGTTAAGTAGATGAAGACCTTCCATGATCCTTTAGGACTGTAGTTAGTCCAAAGTATAGAATTTTGAATTAATCAAGCTTATGCCATATCTATCTCCAATTGCTATCGATTTTGATACAGAATTTCGTTACGAATCTATCGGTCACTTAACCTAATCCTATCTCTGTTATTTCTCTCTCCTATAACTCAATATCCCTCTCTCTGAGTCACCACACCTACTATCTCTATCTCTCACTATCCCTCCTCTATCTATCTCTCCCTATCCTCCTCTCTCTATATCCCTCCCTATCTCTCTCTATCTCTGCCTATTCTCTCTCTCTATCCATCCTCTCTATCCCTCCATATCTCTCTATACTCCTTCCCTATTCATCCTCTCTATACTCTATCTCTATCCGGATCCCTCCTCTCTCTATCCCTCCCTATCTCTATCCCTCCTCTATCTCTATCCCTTCCTATCTCTCTCTATCTTTATTTCAATGACTGCATGTGATCTCCACTCACTGCACTCAATCCGCTACCCGCTCCCACGTGACCCTGTCCTTGCCAACTGGCCCGTCACGTGATCAGTAGTTGCCTAGTGCACCGTGTGATAACACATGCAATGCGAGGAAAAGTGATCAGTAGGGACGAGAACTTGTGTTTTGCAGCGAGAGCTTGTTAGGGCTGGATTTGTATGTGTTATCGGTTGATAAATTGTGGCTTTTTAAACACATTTCACCCAATTTGCAGCTGATGCCTGGTTTGTTGGTTGCTTGATTGCAGTTGGATTTGGTTTATAATTGGTTGAATTTGATTTACAATTGGACTTGGTTCTCAGGATGCCGACGGCGTTTCGTCTCCCCCCACGTCCGGTACATCCTACGGTGCTGCGAGCCAAGGCCATTGATGGTCTACGCAAGGAGTTCACCTATCTAACTAGCATAAACCCTAACGGTGCTCGGGTCATCTATGTCACTGGTAAGCATCTTGACGTTGCCATGGTTACTATGGTTGCTATGGTTACCGGTATCTTGGTTACCATATTAAGGGAGCAATACACTTTCAACCCAACTACGAACTTATTAAAAACTTTTTGAATATTTAAGATCTTTTAATTAATAAATGTATTCAAAACAAAACTGAATTTCAAACTACGTTTTTGCTTCCCCAAACACCATATTTAAAGTCGACAATGATTTAACTGACTTCTGCCGAATGAAACTCAAAGCAGAAAGCAGCAATTATATGACTTTGTAACTTTCTTTGAAACTATAAGTTCTATAGTAGAGCAAAACAAATGAATTGAAGTAGTGAATTGGTATTATTGTCAGAACAACTTTATTAGGGAATAAGTACCATAATCTAGATGTCAGAATTAAGGTTAAATACTGAATCAAGATCAATTCGTTAGAACTTACTACAGCTATAGGTTCTCAACTTTTAAAACTGAATGCGTCAGCGAAATAACAAGCCAAAGCATCATTCATTCTCGGCCTCTCTAAGCTATATCCCTCTCTCTCTCTACTTCTACTTTCATCTCTATTTCTCTCTCTCACCTTTTCTATCTAGTATCTATCTCTCTTTCTCTCTCCCTCACTTTTTCGTTCTCTATATCTCTCACTTCTACTAGCTATGTACATTCTAGTCGGCAATTATGTATGTAGCATGAATATAATAAGAAGCTACTACAAGCTCCAGAGAGAAAGGCGTATAAAATGAATTTTGTCTCTCGCAAAATCATAACACCACAGATGGCGGGAGGGCTTCATGAACATGTTTCTTCACATCCAATTTGGAATACAATTTCGAGAAATATAGTATTAGTAACACCTTAAGACCTTAAAAACTACTACCGTTGTTTTTAATTTGAAATAGTAACACCTACAATAATTTTTAGATTTATAGCAACACAATATAATTCTGCAGGTCTACCGGGAACTGGAAAAAAGACGGTGTGCTACCAGTACGCGGAGGAGTTCCTCAAGGTGAAGGATGGAAAACAGAGGCTGGTCTCCACGTGGAACCTTGAAACTCCCGAGTCTCTATTCAGGTACTTTAACAAGCATTTTCTGTCAACAGCATTGTTATCCATTGTCCAACCAACTACACTTGTTCCTTTTCAAAACAACTTAGTAAGATTCAAGCTAAATTCTGGTCCACTAATATAGTTGCTACAATTATCCAACCGAAAGTATAAAAAAAATCCGAACAAACTCTGAATTCAAATTCGGATCCTGAACAGAACTAGAACAGCACGGTTTGCATTCCATTCAAACATGAGGCTTTGTCGTATGCTGTTTCGGCTTTTAGTCATATAGTACTACTTGTACATCTCATAGAAACACAGTAGGATCATATAGGTGTTTCGTCCTCTCGTGTTACACTATAATACAGGGTGGGTCATGAAATGTTGGTCATGGTGGGAAATCCAAACAACAATCCGTGGGCTACCCTGCATAGAAACAAAACTGATTTGTTTATCGGTCGGTATTCTGTCAAACTATCAGTTTCCCTATTATAGAATATGCCGCTAACCTAGACCCGTTCACTTCAGATCACTGTGTGACCTTGCCGTTATGATGGGTGCTCCACCCAACACCGAAACTGTCATCCGACGAAAGTGCCAGCTGATGGCAAAGCGAATCAAGACCGCCAAGCGAATCTACGAGAGCAAGAAAGGAGGTTAGCATTTTATGTGTAAAATGTAGGAGGAGCTTTAATAAACAGGAAGAAAATTCGCTCAGTATACTCTTTACTGCTTGTCTTGCAAGCATATAAAAAGGCCGTGCTAATCTCTTAATTTTTTTCAATTCTGATCTCTGTTTTTCTCGCCCTCTCTTTTTCTCTATAGTGTCCCTCTATATCCCTTCGTCTGGACCCAGTGGGCCTCATTTTATCATGATGGATCAGAAGTGGACTTATAGAATTGTCTGCAAGGCTGTAAACAGTAAAACTAAGAAGCTATCGTTTTCTCTCTCTCTCTCAATCACTCTATCTCTTTCTCTCTCTCTCTCTCTCTCTCTCTCTCTCTCTCTCTCTCTGCTCAGCAATGGTATGAATAAGATTTGTCAATGAGTATATCATCAAACAACCAGCTATATGGGGATAGAGTTATGGCTAGAATCCGAGCCAATGAAGAGATTTGATACAATTAATTTTATAAATTTGCAAGTCTGGTGTCTCAATTAGAGGGATAGCTTTCGTCAACACAACATAACACACGAAAGAGTTGAGTGTCGGATCATGTAATAAAGAGTGCATGGCAAGAGTTTAGGTAACTTATGAAGGGGGCGAAGAAGAGTAAATATGTTTATTCGGAGTAAGAATGCGACAGACACTCTAAATAACAATTCGTTGATAAACAATTTTAGTTAGGTCATATTAATTCATTTACTTCCTAAATCATAGTTATAAAACTTGCTTTCATTCAGGTTACAAAATTCTGTTGATTCTAACGAACATTGGACAACAAATGAAAAACCTGCGACGGTATTGGCCTCAGCACGGTGACCAGCAGTGGGGCGACACACAGG